>JAAEAF010000462.1:0-40493 GCA_011037195.1 Triatoma infestans
TGTGATTATTTGATACGGAGCCCTTGTGTAGACTGTGTCAGGAGGAGGAGGAGGAGGAGACGGCCTCTCACCTGTTGTTTGATTGTGTCGCAATCGGCGGTGTGAGGTACGAGATCTCGGCACGTTGAGACCGCAGGAAATCGTACTTCAAGAAAGTCTGGTCCTGGACCTCATGAAGAGGGGAGGATTCCTCTACTATACATTAAGGGGTTGGCACAATAAGCCTCAATGGGCAGGCTGCAGTGCCTGGGTTAGTGTCCTCCCCCCTCTGTCATTCTGTTCTATTTGTATTTGAAAATTTTCCAATTGTTAGGGGTTCTGAGGGAACAAAAGCGTTTATGCTTTCCTCTAAAGTAACATTTCGGTGTAAAATATGGGATTATCACATGATAATATATGTAATACACATCATAAGTATTAATAGAATTCCAAATTTGGAAAAAATATTGGTTTATCGGAAGTGCGATTTTACACAATAGGTTTTTTTTTTTTAATTTTCACGAAGAAAGGTTATTACGATTTTTGTTATATACACATATATAGAACATTCGCTAAAAAAAATTGTTTTCGTACTCAGGGGACATCAAACCATGATATTTCCGGTGTAAATTTCATTTCGAAGATTTGACGATCGCAGTATATCCCCTTATAAAGTAAAAGTAAGAAAAAGTAAAATCGATTACTGAAAATATATTTTTGGAATATGATACAAAATTGTTTCCACAATTTGCTAACGTAAAAATTCATATAAAGACTCAGATAGAGGGGTATTTCCTTGTAGATGTCATCTATTAGATTCCTCTGTATTACTTTAAATGTATTGGTATCTTTTAAAAACCGATGTCCGTATGAGTTGGTGATCTGCCAATATAAAGAACAAAAAGTAAAAAAAAAACACTGTACTGCCCAACAGTAATCGCTAGTGTTATAAATATACAGGGGAATTGCTAACAATGTTCTTACATTTTTAGAAGCTTTAAGTCTTTTTTTTTTAAACTCCTTTTAAATCAGTGATTAACATTTTTAATCTAATTACTTCTTTTCACTTTGATTAATAATTTTATGCAAAAAGTTTTCGATGTTTTTCTTAAGTGGAAATACTGTCAAATTTAAAAAATACTGATAGGTAGAACAAAATGATTACATTGTAATCCAGAACAGAGTGCAAATTACTCGTACATTGAAGGAATCCCATATTTGATTTGAAATTTATGCTCCAGACATTTCTGCTGAACTACCTGCAGAGGAAGGATCTGCATAGAGGATCTGGAAAGTGCATAGGATCTGCATCTTAGAATGAACCTCATTTTAAGGTTTATATAGGAAAGTCGTCGGCGAGAAAATTCTAAAAATAATTCAAATACCTACTTTATTGTAGATTGTAGATTGTTGTTGGGGATTATTGCACTCCGACCTGAAAGATCTATTGTGCTCCCGGAGCCTTCTCCGATGCACAGCCGGCCTCCAAGCAGCGTTCTCTAGCTGCTCATCACAACACTGCCGACGGACAACACTGTCCATCGCCGGAAAGTGAATTGTAGAGGCTCCTGAGAATAAAAAAAATCTAAGGGCATCATGCTGGATTCGAACCCTTGACCTCCGCGTTGCTAGTCCAGGCCCTACCACTGAGCTAATCCCTTCCTCTCCCTTGGCTTTCGCCAATTAACTAGGAACTAGGGACGGAGACCCTAGTTTATGTACTGTGTTTTTCCTTGTCTGTAAAGTGTAAAAAGTGTAAAGTGTATGTAGTTTAAGTGTATTGTGTACTGTTCTGACGAAGTGCATGGGGTACTGAGTTGTGGTAACCCGTGGAGTCGCTACTCCCCAAATAACTGCATGCAACAGATACCCCTTGCGGGCACACTCTATAAATTCACATTTTCCGGTTAACCCATTTTTTCAAATATGTAATTCTAGCAATGCTCTAATGTGTATTAATATTATACAGTTGATTTGAACCATAAATTGCACTAAAATTCGTACTTCCTTTCGAAACCGCTTAAATTATCAATTTTCCTGGTAAAATGTTTCAAATTAAAGTAATTGGTGTGACCGCGCAGCTTGTCAAACACTCGCACGATTTTCTCTTATTTTAATCCATAAATTATCTTAAAAAATTGCAATGTTACAATGTGTAACTGGGCTAGCTAAAATGGTGGTCAGGATTTTATATATATACCCGAGCGGCCTTATGTAGAGCGCTTTATGTCAAAAGTAACACAATGTGTGAACATTTTAAATGTAAACTTACCCAATACCCCTCTAAAATCAATTTTTTCAGAAAAATATTTCAAATAAAGTGATCGTTTTTATCTATGTGACCCAGGAAACCATTCCAAGTTTAAAAAAAAAAAATCTTTTTAACCGTTTTTGAGAAAATTCAAAAAAAACTTTTATTATTATTATTATTATTTATTTGCAAAAACTTAGTATACAAAGAAGTTTGGGAGAATACAATTAATACACATATACACCTATATGTACGTATAACAAGCTGATCTCTAAAAATCCAGTATAACTGTAGTAATTAAAATGAACTTTCTTCCAAGACATATTTTCTTAGCATCAGAGTGCCTTTGACATAATAGAAAAGACTATTCAGATGATGTTCATTTTTTATATCTAAAATATCAGCCACCGTATCAGAGGTCAAACACAATAGTTCAATATATGACTTCCTTAATTTCACAAAGCATGTAATCAGTTAGAGTTAGTAGAAAACTGTAATGATCTGATTTATAATTAGGCAATACAACTAAAACAAATGTTTACATTTGTGGAGTACGATTGGCTGTGGATGATTCGAGATCCGAAATTAATCCAGAATAATATTAAAAATATGTTGAATTCTTATGAGAATAAACTTTTCTCTGAAGACTGGGAGAGAATAAAGAATTCATCCTATAACCCTATCTATTTTTCATTAAAAACCGTTCTGGGGATAGAAGAGTATTTTTATTTTAACGTGCCCATTAAAGTAACTCGCCTTATAAGTAGAATAAGAGTTATGCATTCCAGATATATATCATTTTACATAGATGAAGTTAATTACAAGTGGGACGCGGAAGATATCTGCGAATATTGTAATTTAAATTTGAAAGATGATCTTTTTCATTTTTTCATTTCTTTCCCTTTATTTGAATCTTATAGAGTTATACACCTCGAACATTATTTATTGGAAGGCTCTGGTTTGTTAGGGCTCCTTAAAATAGACACAATTAATAAAATGTATAGTATTTACTACAACACTATAAAAGCTTTAAAAAGGAAATTCTGAATCACAGATCTTCAAAAATATTCATTTAAAGTTTAAATTAATTTATAACGAATATATTATTACTAGTATTGTTATTAAGAACTTCTGGCATTTAGCTAATTTTCATACTTGTAAATTTTTGCTCTGATGATTTTTTCTTTAATAATCTTGTTTTATTTTCCTGTAGCCTCACAATATTCTGTTGTTTATTTTCCATATTTGTAAAATTGTATTTTATTTTAATTTTGTTTCTATACTAATCTCAAGTAAGAGTTATTTTCTTTTTTAATTTCTCTGTTTATTTTATGTTCAAATTACATGTATTTATTTTGTTTAAGGAATTGATGTCTTAAGTATTTTAAGAAACGTGTTTTTGGTTAAAACCATAAATATGTTTGTTGAGAACTCCTCTGTAATGGTTAATAAAACTTAAATACAGAGTAAAAAAAAAAAAAAAATTCACAAAGCATGGCGAAAAAGAAAATGCGCTAGATCGTCAGCCTCTTCATAATTACATATCGGGCAAAATTGGTTATTATCTAGAGTAAAAAATTCCCCTTTGTACGTCAGCTTACGGACATTTTTATTTGAGACACCCAGCTGGCTGATTAGTCTAATTTCTATTAGATGGCATTCAAAGTTAATGTAGTGCTCTTCAAAATTTAAGGAAGAAATTAGCCTGAACACAGGACAATACTTGGAATTTAATACACTGACTAGGTCCTTAGAGAATGAATGGTTACACATTTTTGCAATTAAGGCATTCCTATGGTTTTTTAACACGTCATAAATCAGATTTTCCCAGACATCATCAGCTCCGACAGATATAAAAAGATTTTGCTCCTGGCTAGCCCAATTCAATTCGCTAATGTTGTTTGCCTGTCTACACCAGTTATTTAAGCTTAAGAAACTTAACTAAGGTTGTCTTTCGTCTGGCATTCCTAAAATTCTAATCAGACAGTTAACAATCCTGGCAAAAATTTTTACTTTCAACTCCCTAACACCTGCTTCCATCCTCACAATATAATTAGGTGTGAAATTAGGCCATAAATAAATTGACTTGAAAAATTCGAGTTGAACGTTCTCAATGTTAGCATAATACCGCAAGGCCCATATTTCGGACAAATACAAAGCCGTCGCTTCCGCTATCGAATTAAATAATTTACATCTTGCTTGGTGCGAAACTGACTTAGCATTTATAAGAATATTTTTTACTCTACTTAGCGCAAAATACCCTCTTTGAATAAAGTATTTAGACGCAAGATCAAATTTCCCAGATGCCGAAAACGGAACTCCAAGATAAGTGTATGAATTGGTAACCTCAATTTTCTGCCCTTACTGACAGCCTTACTGACAAAAGAAAAACTCAAAAATCTGTTCTGTAAAATCATACTTCCGGTAAATCGATATTGAAATTCTCTTCATATTTGTAATTCTATCAATGCTTTAATGTGTATAAATATTATGTAGGCGGTAAGACTATGTATATTATACTGAAGTAGTACTTTAGAGGAAAACATGACGCTACTGAATTCCCAGAACCCTTCGAAATTCAATTTTCCCAAGAAAATAGTTCAAATAAAAGTGATAGAAGTGACATTCATGTGTGTAGATATTACATAAGAAGTTGAAAGGAAATTGTTGAAGCCGTCACGAAAACAATCGCTAATGTCGCACTTCCGCTTGATGGATTTTGCCCGAAATCTTCGGGTCTAAATTGGGAATACTAAGTTTGTGCTTTCTACGATTTTACGTGTTTGAAAATCTGGCAACTCAATCTGGTTTGGAAAGTGAATTTTGGAAAATTGATCGCAATACTTCCGGTTACTAGGAAGTAAAAGAATGGGAGCAAATTAAATAGATTAAAAAAAAAAATTATTGGAAATTTTATAACCTATTTTGAAATAAAATTCCAAAAACTGTCCATATAATTTGCATTTTGCTCTTTAAGTGTAAATGCCTAACATTCTCTTTGCATGATCGCCATCTTGTTTCTCAGGTTTTCTAAATTAACCTATTCGTAGATAAGACGTTGGCCACCCATTCCTGCACAATCGGGGCAGGAACTATTGAAACATTACAAATAAGATCCTCATATTACCAAAAGACTGTCCAGGATTCCCAAGCTTTCTTCTACTTGCCACTGTTTTGGGGGAAGAATTACTTGGTCATCGATCCATTGTCAGTCATCTGCCAATCATTGTCACATTTCTGCATATATATTTCAGTTAGTTGTCTAATCACATATATATTGGAACAAACTATCACAAAAGACTAGAACACATCAAGAATCACAGACTTGGTCCAGATACCACCACCGCATCTGATAAAACTTCTGGAACACCATCAATCGGAAATGTATCTTACTGTTTTTTTCCCGCAATTTTCTCAAAAAATAGCTTCGACGATTTTCATTAAACTTCCTATACTATGTATACACACACACACACACACACACACACACACACACACACACAAATGCCGGGAAAACTTCTTTTTTTTTTGGAAAGGTTATGGGGGAGTAGCAAAGTTAAGCTTTTTCTAAAGTGCCATTTCAGTACATTGTATGGTTCTACCACCCACATTATTTAAGATTCATTAGAAGCATTGCTAGAATTACAAGTTTAAAGAAAATCGATTAATCGAAAGTGAGATTTTGACACAGTTTGAACACAGTGTGTTCGGTATTTAATAAAATTTAAATTTGCCGCCAACGGCGTACAATATTTTATTACGGAGAAGGGTACAGTACTACCTTGATAATAATTTACTAATTTATTAGGCTGTGTTCTTAGAGTAGAGAGAGGGTAACCTATGCATTTTCTCCTCTCTCCTCACTCGCCATTTTAAGCTCGAAGGAGTAAGTCGTTATACAACACTCCCTTGAATAGGTCGCAGTGTAATACCTATACAATCAAGCCACAGTTCGGTTGCCCTTAATTGTGAAAATCCAAGTTTGTTATTTTTGGTTTTCCTGGGTAGTGATAATAATCTGGTCCTTTTGTCGACTTAGCGGCTCGGTTCTCTCGGGTCTGCATAGGTTTATTGTGAAATCACATGGTTGTTTCTTCCGGTTGGTTGCCTGCCGTCCAGCTTCTGGAAGCCCATTTAATTATTATCTACGATCACCAGCCAAGTAGCCGACAATTGGTTAAGACTCAAGAGTTGGATGCACATACGAATCATTTCATTACTCCTATTTTCTCCTCTCCCCTTTTCACCGATATGGGCTAAGGACACATGGGTCTTCCAACACTGCCAACAAGGTTTCTGCGTTTCAGGGTAAGCGCCATTCCTGTGGCTTATTGAAAGTGATAATAAATAATATTTGCTTCCCATTTTTACTTTCTCTTACTCTTTGTAAACGTGCCAAATGTTCGATATCGAGTTTTCACCGGAAATATCCGTTTTGAGGTCCTCTGAGTCCACAAAAGTGGTTTTTAGCAAATGATCTGTGTGTGTGTGTGTGTCTGTGTGGTGTGTGTATGTATGTATGTATGTTTGTATGTATGTATGTATGTATGTATGTATGAGAACAGCATCGTTCAAAAACGAAAAATCTATAAAGTTCAAAGTTGATATTCCGTTTAGTTATCACCATGGGATCTGACAGTGGGTAATCTGTCAAAATTCCTCAACCGAAAGTACCACATTACTAGTTGTTTTTTTTACGTTTTTGCGATTTTCTCAAAAATGGCTCCGACGATTTTCTTCAAACTGAATATATCAACTACACATACTAACAGCTACAACTTTTATTTGAAACATTTCTCCGGAAAAATTCATTTAAGGGCACTTGTGGGGGAGGGGTGGGGTTTAAGTATTCATCTAAAGTGCTATTTCAGTTATTAACAATTCTATCATCTAAATAATGTTAATTAGAATTAAATATGTTGTTGAAATTCCGAGTTTGAAAAAGATCGGATGACCGGAAGTGCGTTTACTTTACTACTTTACTAAATGATCTCTTTACTTTAATAAATGATTCACTTTTTCGCAATTTTCTCAAATATGGCTCCGGCGATTTTCTTGAAACATCCAAATACAATGATATACAACTTTTATTTAAAACATTTCTCTGAGAAAATTCATTTAAGGGCACTTTTAGGGGAGGGGTGGGGTTATGTTTTTCTCTATAATGCTATCATGTTGATTATACAATTCCATCACCCAAAGAAAATTAATTAGAAATAAATAGATGGCAAAAATTCCGAGTTTCAAGAAAATTAATAAACTGGAAGTGCGCTTTTACTGAACAGTTTTTCAGTTTTCGACGAATTTCATTAAATTTGGTACACAAACTATAAAATTTGGCAATTTAATTTTGAGAACTGGAGTAAGAGAAAGTTGTGTGAGTGTTTCACAGCAGATTATTTTGTTAATTTAGAAACTGGGTGTGAAAGTGTGATAGTGAATAATTAAAAAACATAAAATCGGAGAGAAAGTTCAAACTTGATATTTCTAGTTGTTTTAATTGAAGTTCTGTCAGTGGACCTTAGACAATAAGGTTTTGTTCCCAGTCGATCAGCCGGGAAATACCACTTTACAGAATGGATTTTTAAATTTGTAAATTTTGTACGGGAAAATTCATTTTAGTGTTGTTTTGGATGTGGTTTGGGGTTATGTTTTGTGTTTTATAGTGCCATTTTAATTTATTATATGATTTTTATCATTTTTATATTATAAATTGAGAGTTTCATATTAAATCAGTTGAGTGGAACTGAGATTTTACTGAACAGTTTTTCTCAATTTTCTCCTTGACGTACCAACGGGGTATACTAACTATGCTACAGAGATTGTTGTGGTTGGTTCCGCAGAGCTGGAAAGCATCAGAGACATTTACCGTGATAGCCTGCTTCTTTTTGTGGTCATCGATCGGTTGCTAGGCGTTCGCCCAACTTCAGGTTGCTTTTTTGTCAAACAGTATAATAATATAGACTTGCACAGAGCAAATACAGTCTGGTACACTCTGTATAGTTAAGTCTATGTTATTATACTGTTTGACAATAAAAGCAACCTGATGATATGCGAACGCCTTGAACCGGTCGATGATCACAAAAAGAAACAGGATATCGCGGAAAATATCTTTGATACATACAGAGACCTATCAATTTTGTTTGAAACTTTTGATGGGAAAGATGTGGTTTATGTTTTTCTCAAAAAATAAAATAGGTTTATAAAATTTTGAATCTTCCACAGATAAGACATTGAATACATCTATATATATACATGTATTAAAAAATTATAATTTTTAAGTAGGTAATTTTTTTTTTAATAATAACCTATTTAACTGTATACTTAAAGATATACAAGTTTAATAATAACTATGTAAATTGCAGTAAGAGAAAGTCGTGTGAACGGTTCACGCCAAATTTTTTACTTTTGATCACAAAAAGAAGAAGTGTTGCTTGCGATCGTGCTAAATTTCCAAAATTGAATTTTCACCGGGGGGCGTGTGTGTGTCTCTGTATCTCAAAAACGAAAAGTTGCAGGAAGCTCAAATTTGGTATTCCATTTAGGTAGGATTACCACCGCATTAGAAATTAAGATTTGAGCAAAAACTCAATCCGGAAATGCGACTTAATGATTCTTTTTTCTTCAGTTTTCGCGATTTTCTAGAAAATTGTTCCAACTTTGTACAATATCTATTACACAGTAATACTTATCACTACAATTTGAAATATTTTTCTGAAAAAAAAATTGATGTTTGGAAAGACATTGTGGGTTTTAAATTTTAATTTGGCCAAGCTTTGTTGGTTTGGATATAAGGTTTGTTCGCTCTACATCAGGTCGCTCAGATATACAAGTTTAATCCCCACCACCATTTTTATGACCAGCCCAAATAAACATTGTAACGTTGCAATTTTAATGACAATTTCTTGATTAAATATTATTAATTGGTGTACGAGAAAATGTGATGAGTATTTCGCACCAGATTTTTATTTTACTTTTCCACACACATTATATGGTTACGTAATATATTCAGTTCTGCGAAAGAATCTTATTTCTATTATTATTATTATATTAGTCACTTTTAATCATAATGAAACAATCTGTGATTACATCACTGAGCTATTTGATTGTATGCACACATGTTACATATCTCCTTTGCAGTCACTATGAATCCGGTCACTCAACCTGAAGCACTTAATTATAATTATAGTAAATTTTGTTAAATTGTATCTTGAATAAATAAAGAGATTTTTTTCATATCCTTGTAAGATTTAAATACTACAATCTGTTGTACCAGTAATATGCCGAAACTTTGTTTTTAAACTTGATCTTTGATCGTGATAAGATGGTGAGCGGGGATTTAAACATTGTAAATACTGTTGTGAGATCATTATGTCAGATTGGAAACAGGTTCTCTGCATCTAATATCTAGGATTTTCAGGCGGGCTGTCAACCTATGGATTAAAATTCTCTCTATGTCCGCAGAAAGATTGCCGCGTATCTGCTATGATTCTTTAGTAAAGAATATTAATAATAAGAATATCCCGTTTAATTGGGTATCTAGATTGAGAGAGTTGTTATTTGTAATTGGGGGACAGGATGTTTGGGACCTCCAGGACGGAGAATTGGTCTCACTTAAGTATGGTGACATCCTAAAGAAATTCAATAACCATTTATTGAGCACAGATATCGAACTAGCTGTACAATCCAGCTTTAACCTACACTTCAGGAATATCAGTACTCTTGGATTGGGTGAAGGCTATATTCGATATAAAATACATATTGGTATGGTCAGAGTTGCCAGCCAGTTGAGACTTATTTCAAAAAAAAACCCCAGAATATTAGCTAAAGGTATAAATTATAAGTTTTCCCCTGAAGATTATTGCCCATTATGTTTTCTGGATAAGGATAATATATCACATTTTATCGCATCATGTCATTTATTAAATCACTTTAGGACAAAATTTTTACAAAATTATATTAATCCTATATTACCTCCTCAGGTTCAATTGGAGAATTTACTAAATATCGACTCCTATTCAAAATTAAAAAATATTTATCTGTATGCAGTAAATAGTTTAAAACTCCGAAACTCTTTAGTACTATTAGATTAAGTCAGATATATGTTTGTTTTAATATCTATTGTCTTCAACTTTTTTTATTTTATTTTTATTTTTTATTTTTTTTTTTTATTTGTCATTATTTTACGCAGGTGCTGAATTTCATTTATTTTATCAGAATAGTTAGTATTATTTTATATTATATTTTATCTGTACTTTCTAGATTATTTAGACAAAGAGCTGTCAATATTTATTTTATTTTTCTTTTGGAATTTCGTTTATTTCATTTGTTTCACATTGTTCTTTTTATTTATAATATTACTATGAATAATATTTATTAATTTTATTATTATTATCATTACTATGATTTAATTTCATTTTCTTATATAATTTTTATTTATTATTATTTTCTTATCTGAAATATTATGTATATACACACTAATATAATACTGATATTGTGATTGTATATTGAAAGTGTAATGAGGGCAACTCCTTGCTACAAGTGTTAAACTTATAAGCAATTAATAAATAAATAAATAAATAAAAATACTGTTGTGGCACACTGACACAGCCTTTCACTTTACTAATTTTAATAAAATTATGTATAAAATGATATTTTTTTAAACTTAAAAAAAAACTTAAAAATTTTGCTTAATTTGTACAGTTATCAGGGGAACAAAATCAATTCCCAAGGTTTGTTATAATAGATTAATTGAACTCATAAATTGTAATACTATACCCTACAATCGGATGCGCCTATCTGAGAAATAATCTTGTAATGATTGAGGGCGGAGGATGTCTGGATTAATTAGAGCCATGAAGTTAGTTTCTTTGAACTATAAGAGTTTATTGGAAATCTTTTAAAAATATTTAAATATCTAAAGATGTGGAACAAATGGTTAAACTCCTCGTTTAATAATTACGACAAAATTCCAAATTAAAGCACACTCCAGGCCACCGTACCTAGCGCATAGCGCCAAAACCGGGACCTGTGGCCACTTAGCCTAGCCTACATAGTAGGCAAGTTACCATCCCTGCCACGTGGAGGCGGACCTCTACATATCCGTTTAGTGAGCAAACTCAACAAAGTCTTTAAAATTTACGGCACTTTTCATTAACTCTTTGCAGTCTCCCGGCCAGTTCTCTCCCCCACCTTTTCAGCTTGAATTCCATATGGATTCTTGCCTCGTCGAAGAAAGGACATCGGAAGAGAACGTGATGCACTGTGTCCTGTTCACCGCATTCGCAATTCGGGGAATCTTTCATCCCAGCTCATGAACTCCCCATGGCCCGTGAAATATTGTGTTACGTTTGGGATAGCTCCAGCCATCGAATCGACAGTCTGTGATGCAAGTTCGGGAAGAACTCATATGTGATTCTCCCTTTCTCTGCTTCATCCCAGCGTCTTAGCCACTTCCCAATCTCGTACTCTCGGATCTTTTTCTTTCCAAGAGCAGGAGGCGTCTGACCGGACAGTTCCTCACCATCAGGACAATCATTTCCCCTTTCTTATACTTATGGGTAAGAGCCTTCATCTCTACCAGGAAATCAAGCGGCAGCACACCAGTGACCACTGGTAAGGAGACCGAGGATGATGTCGCATAGGCAATTGTTACAGAGCACAAAATGGCTCTTTGCATTCGTAATAGAGTGCAGATGTACGACTGCAAGTCCAGCTTGTCAGCCCAACAGGCAGCTGCTTACGTTGCAACATTCTCTATTACGCCTCTATAGATGGTTAAGGCCACCCAGTCTTCAGCCCCCACTCACCACGGGCTACGCTTTTTATTCCCTGGTACAAGTTGAGACATTTGGAGACAACCCACTGAACATGGGGCTTAAAAAAAAGCTTCCAATCCAGCAGTACGCCCAGGTACTCAAACTGGGTTACGTGGACTATTCTGTGCTTGTCCACCCTATCCAGGGAGGACGACTGGGATGAAGCTTCCCTTTCATCAGCATCACTTTGGACTTCTCAAACGAAATCTGAAGCTGATCCCCTTGACACCAGTTCTTTATTCGGGACACAACAGCGCTTGCACGCTCCTCTAACTCACGCCTAGAATCTCCATGGTCAACTATTGCGAGGTCATCAGCGTATGCAACCTAATCACAATAATCATATTCTCAATATGCTCTAGCTATTCATCTATAACTAGGTTCCACAGGAACGGGCCTACCACCGAGCTCTTTGGTTACTGGCCTTGAAATCTCGCCGCCTTGAGTCACTAGCACCGCCACCCTTTGGGTGAGGTAGCTTTGAATCAATTTCAGAAGATTCGGTAATAATTACTACAGAAATATTAGCTCACTGGAAATTCCCTGAGCCACATTTGGAGTTTCCTTCGCATATAAGTAAGTTTCGACTAATTTCATAGATTCGCCTAGCAAGTAAATAAAGGCTCCTCGCTTATTTCTAGCTAGAATAAAATATGAATTCTCAGAGGTTAAATCTTGCCGACTTTGTAAATCTGGCGAAATTGATAAGTTTCGGCACTTTTTGATCATTTGCCCTGTTTTTTTCTCTCGTTACATACCCAAATTCAAAACACAATGGAATCTCTGCTAGTGATAAATGATAAAAATAAACTAAATAACATTTATATTTTCCTGATTAATGGTCTAAAATTAAGGGAACTCTTAATAGAACAATGATTATTCTGGATTTATGTCGGGTTATGTTTGTTAATAATCATACGCCGTCCTATGTAAGCATATAAACATGTTCGCCATACGAATAACACGATAATATGTGATATGTATAAATTACACATTCATGATTAAGAAAAAAATAAATAATTGTACAAAAGAGTGTTAACTTAAAAACCAATCTATTACTTTCTCTTACTCCTAGTAAGAGGAAATATTGTAATCGTGTCAAATTTTCGACATCGAGTTTTCTCCGGAAATATCCGTTTTGAGATCCCCTGAGTTTTAAAAAGTGGTTTTTAGAAAATGGTATAGTTCGCCAAGTGCAGTCATAGTAGAAACATCGCTCTGTATTTTTATGAGTTTTTTCTTAAGAAAAATTATTAGTACACTGTGTTGTTTAGACTCAAAATATTGTACGTTTCGAGCTCTATAAAACAGTGATAGTGAGTGCATCTATTGTGTTTTGTGGAACGAGTAATTACCTAAAAACTATCAGCTGAGAAATATTTCATTAAAAGAAAGTAAAGGTAGACTTTATAATATATAAACATTACTCGCGCACATTGCACTAACTCTGTTGTACTCTTTGTATATATTACTTTAATATCTTTCTCTCTTTGTGTATATTCTCATTTTAGTTCATTGTAAATATCATTTCTCTTTCTCTTGTACATACAAATCTAATAGAAGACGTTTCTTTTCACTTTTTTTAAAAAAAAATTTTTTTTTTTTTTTATTTCTAGTATGTTAAATTCATTTATTTAGTATACTTTTTTCTTTTTATTTTTTTTTTCGTTTGTTTACTCTCTCTCTTGTTTATTTAAAACATTTCTCTGGGAAAATTGATTTGAGGGTAAATTTTGGGGGAACGGTAGGGTTATGTTTTTCTCTAATATTCTATCATAGTTGATTGCTGTCATGCTATCATCCAAACAAAATTAATTAGAAATAAATAGTTGGCAAAAATTCCGAATTTCAAGAAAATTATTAAACCAGAAGTACGCTTTTACTGAACAGTTTTTTTTTTGTTTTTTTTTTCAGTTTTCGACGAATTTCATTAAATTTGGTACACTAACTATAAAATTTGTTAATTATAATTTTGAAAACTGGAGTAAGAGAACGCTGTGTGAGTGTTTCACACCAGATTTTTTTTTTTTTATTATTATTTTATTATTTGAAATAACCATTTGGTAGAAACAAAAATGATTCCCAAATCAATACTAATTTTGCCAGCTTACCAGCAATATATAATATGATATAAGTAGTAGAATCATACAGTAAATTGAAGTAAGCAGTAGAATTGTACAGGAAAGTTTTAGGCACTAAGAGTTTGGACAAAATCGGAGTGCGAGTTTACTGAATAGTTATTATTATTATTATTATTATTATTATTATTATTATCATTATTATTATTATTATGATTATTTCAGTTGTTTGCGACTTTGTTGAAAACGACTATAAAAAGTTTCCTTTAAACTTGAGTGATAATTGCAGTTATAATTGTATCCCATTTAACGTTGAATATTACGTTATATGGATTACAATGTATTCATTTCATTATTAATAAGAATTTTTTTATTTGAATATTCATTAAATTTGTTTAGTGTTTAGTTTAGTACAATGACGTATTCTACAGTTTAATAAATAAATGAAAAATACTAGGTACGGTATTAGAAAAATAGAAATGTTTTAAGTAAAACACAAAAGTGGCACAACAGGTCGTAGTTAGTTGACATATTCATATCTCTGTAGTGAGAGGGGAGAGAGACAGACAGAGAGAGAGTAAAAAAAAAAAAACGAGTTGACAATAGCATTGATAACAAAGCATGCTCATAGTGTAACAATACATAAACACGTGTGAAACAATACATACACACGTGTAAAAACCGTCTTATCTGATTGCAAGAACATCTCTTGCAGTAAGTGGTATCCTAACAGAATTAAGTTTTAACGAAATCTAAAAAAAAAAAAAAATTATTTTAACTACTTTGTATGAATGAATGAATGAATGAATGAAAAAATTCTGTATTTAAGTCATAAGACTATTACAGTGAGTTTGAGTTAGATATACATATAAACAACATAAATTCATTTCAAATATTAAAACAAATTTTTTTTTTTTTTTTTCCAGAAAGAAATTAGATAAAATTATATATAATAGAAAGAAAAGGAATTACAAAATCATCTAGAGAAAAAATAAATTAAAGTTACTCATTACAAATAAACGCTCTTATCTTCAGAGCTGTTCGAACAAAATAAGTAATATTTTTAATTTCACTGATACTGGGCGACAAAAGAATTGAGTAAAAATTACCTTCATTACAATTCGAGTACATTGGCAAATAATGTAACCTAGCCGAATGATACAAAGGACATTCAATTAAAAAATGAAATAAATTTTCAGGTTTTTGTAGATTACATATCGAGCAATTAATTTGAGGATCCAATCTCACGGTGCAATTATTATATGTTAATTTGACAGTATATTTGCCAGAGGTACGTAACTGAGCCAGTGTTCTAAGGAAAGCGATGGGGATGCTATAATGAAGATAACTATTAAATTGCTGTATAGTGACTATGTTTCTATAAAATAAATTGTAGGAACGTTGGTTTACACAATCCAGGTCTCTTAGTTTAACAGAGTTGCTAAATTTTACCAAAATAAGAGGTAGTTGTGTTTTAATTTTAACGGGGTCGCTAAAAAATAACTACTTTGTATCTTCTATTCATTTATCTTAACTAGAATAGAAATACAATAGAATGACACGGGGGGGGGGGGGGGGACAACCCAGGCACTGTAGCCTGCCCATTGAGGCTTATTGTGCAAAACCCTTAATGTCTAGTAGAAGAATCCTCTCCTCTTTATGAGGTCCAGGACCTTCCCCACCAGTCCTCTTGAAGTACGATTTCCTCCGACCTCAACGTGCCGAAGATCTCGTACCCCACTCTGCCAATTGCGACACAATCAAACAACAGGTGAGAGGCTGTCTCCTCCTCCTCCTCCTCCTGACACAGCTACACAAGGGCTCCGATAAATAATCCCACCTTTTGCAGATGTTTCTTGAACCTAGGTGCCCTGTAAACAGGCCTGTTATCAGACAAAACTTATACCTACATAGACCCAGGGTCTCTCTGGTTCTTCTTTTACACAGCTCTGGCATAACTATTTGCCGTGTTTTTGCCCCAATATTTAGCCTCCAGTGACGATTATGTTCTCTCCGAGTCCATTCTCTCAGAAAAGCACCTCGCCATACTTTTGGCTATTCCAAAACAGGTTCCGGCCCACAGAAAGGAGTGTCGCTCCATTCCTGGCCAGTTGGTCGGCTAGTTCATTGCCTTTAATCCCCTTGTGTCCCGGCACCCATACCAGCCGCACTTTATTGTGCCGGAAGAGCGCCTTCAGGGAGTCTCTACACTTCCTGACTAGGCTAGAAGTAATTCTCCCCCTGGAGCCTTCAGTGCTGGCTGGCTGTCCGAAAAGATGCATATCTCCCTATTCCTAGGGCCCAAACGTAAGTTCTCCTCAGCACAGACCTTTATAGCATAAACTTCAGCCTGGAATACTATGGAGTATCCACCAAGAGGCCTCTTAATGAGTACCTCCGGTTGACCTCCATATATTCCGGCTCCATTTCCGCAGGCCATTTTGGATGCATCCGTGAACCAGGATCCTCCAGTCCGGCCTCGTTTTTCCCAACTTTTAGCCCATTCCGATCTTGATGTAAAGATCACCTGCAAGGGGATATCAATGTGGAATTTGGACCGCAATCTTCCCCAGACATATTGGAAATAGGGCCAGGGTCAACCTTCTGTATTATGTCCAAATGCTTGGCCAAGGAGCTCTTCTGTTTCCACTGGCCATTGTTCATTAGTCTGTACGCACTGGCCCTCGCCTCCGCTTCTATTATCTTAACTAAATGGAATTATTGCAGACTTGTCAAAATTTTCAGAAATTCAGTTTTCACCAGAAATACATTTTAAGGAGCCCCACATCTCCTTAAGTACGAAAAAGTTGTTTTTAGCAAATGGTCTGTGTGAACAAAATATCTCAAAAAATGCAACAAAAACAATGTGCTCAAACTTTGGTATTATTCCGTTTAGTTACAACCAAACGTATCTGACGCGGAATGTTTTTGGCAAAAATCCATCAACCTTTCTTTAAACCCTAAACCCTATGGCACAACAGTCCATGAAGGGCCAAGGCTTGTCAGACGGCGATTTGAATAGGGGGGCGTGTGGTAAGCACGATTGTTCCCATGCTGTTTAGTTCCGGCCTTCGCTACCTAGGACGCTACTAACGTAGCTTCCCACTTTTTATCAAGATGTTGGGTCAACACTAACTTTGCCCTCACGGGAATCGAACCCTGAATTCTTGCAGGAAAGGCAAGCGCGCTAGCCACTAGACCAACGCGTGAGGACTTTTTTCTTTAAATGACTTTCCTAAATTTTTTTTGTTCTCAGTTTCTCGCGATATTCTCGGAACAACTACAGTGAATTTTCTTTAAACGTTGTATACTATCTACATATATAAATCCCACTCTAAATACATTCTTTTGAATAAAAATGAAATATTATTTGGCAGTGAATTAAACTGGGGAGTTGTAAAGATTCATAACCATCATATCTCCTTAGCTGTGTTTTAAATTCTCGCTTTAATCGGAACTATAGAGGTATTAGTAGCCTCAGTAAACTGGTGGCAGAAACATATTTAAAATAAAGAACTAACATTTCTAGGCACACAGTATTGTAAGTCAATTACATCTATGTCAACCAAATTATTTTAGAATCTGTCATAAAGACGAAATGTATAAATTTTATTGGTGAAAATTGCTATCCAATATGTAACACTCATTTCCCTGACGATTTAACTCATATTCGATGTAAAACTCTAATCGATACAAGTACCTTGCATTATAATATTAACAGCAATTATATTGGACCAAGAAATTTTAAGTTATCTTCAAGAAATTAGAGAAATCACAAAGATGGAAAATATCCTCTGTACGCACTGGCCCTCGCCTCCGCTTCTATTATCTTAACTAAATGGAATTATTGCAGACTTGTCAAAATTTTCAGAAATTCAGTTTTCACCAGAAATACATTTTAAGGAGCCCCACATCTCCTTAAGTACGAAAAAGTTGTTTTTAGCAAATGGTCTGTGTGAACAAAATATCTCAAAAAATGCAACAAAAACAATGTGCTCAAACTTTGGTATTATTCCGTTTAGTTACAACCAAACGTATCTGACGCGGAATGTTTTTGGCAAAAATCCATCAACCTTTCTTTAAACCCTAAACCCTATGGCACAACAGTCCATGAAGGGCCAAGGCTTGTCAGACGGCGATTTGAATAGGGGGGCGTGTGGTAAGCACGATTGTTCCCATGCTGTTTAGCCT
Organism: Triatoma infestans; assembly: GCA_011037195.1. Lineage (NCBI taxonomy): Eukaryota > Metazoa > Arthropoda > Insecta > Hemiptera > Reduviidae > Triatoma > Triatoma infestans. Next base: position 18,318 of record JAAEAF010000462.1, read on the forward strand.
ATATGGATATAGAAAATTTTATTTGGATTTATGAATCCGTTCAGGAAGTTAGGATATTTTTTATTATTTTAAATATATGTTTACATATATATTTCTTTTTTTTTCTTTTTCTTTTTTATTATGTTCAGCTGTTTACAATAACTTTACTTCTTATTATAATCTGAATAAAGGAAGCTAACTTTGTTTTTTCTAATTTTTGTTATTTAAGAAATGTTATTATTTGTAGGGTATAATCTACACAACTCCTTTGTATGAGAGATTAAAAACAATTAAACAATTATTTATTGTTGAATAATGTAGATGTGTCCGCAATGCTGGATAATATCTGGTATTTTATCCATCGTAGCATGCATATTCATTTGGTTCCTGACCGGTTTCGGATTTTCATTTATCGTCAGAACAAATTCACCAAGTTCATGTAGAGAGTTCGCTTCAATGTAATGTTTCTGTTACACTCACACTTGGTGGTTGTAAATATGTGGGGAGGTTATAAGGTTATATTATTACTATGTGTGTGTGTTATTGACAAAGTGGAATTATTATAAATTATGATTAGACATTAGAAAATAATGTATAATAAATAGCATGTTTTGAAGAATATTTTATAACTAAATTTTAATAGTGTTGTCAGGGAAGGCATTAGCTCAGTGGTCCACTCAGGGCTCCCGCGCAGAGGACCCGGGTTCAAGTCCAGCTGTGGTGCCCTTAGATTTTTTTTCTTCCTAGGAGCCCCTACAGCTCACTGTCCGGTGATGGACAGTGTTGTCTGTAACGAGAGAACACTGTCCGAAGGCCGGCAGTGCACTGAGAAGACGCCGGGCGCCAATGACCATAGATGTTGACGCGCCTTAATTAAAAAAAAAAAAAAAAATAGTGTTGTTAAGTATGCTCAGTGTTTTATCAAGTCATTTTTATTAGAGGGGGGCGCGATAAGTTATTTCTGGAGTAAACTTTACTGATAAGAACAGATAAATTTTAATTGTCTTTGCATTGCCATTTTCTAATGCCTAATCATAATTTATAATAATTCCACTTTGTCATGAAACACATACACATAGTAACATAACCTTATAACCTCCCGCACATATATACAGCCAACAACTGGGGGTGTAACAGAAACATTACGTTGAAGTGAACTCTCTACACGAACTTGGTGAATTTGCTCTGACGATGGATGAAAATCTGAAGCCGATCAGCAAGAAATACAATATGCATAGTACGACGTATAAAATACCAAACTTTATTTATTTATTTCATTAAATACCTATCACTTTTATTTGAAATATTTTCTTGTGAAAATTGATTATTTGGGGAGGGGTCTGGTTAAATGAGATGTACTGCTAGAATTCTAAATCGAAAAAAAAAATTGGTTAACTTGGGACTTTACTAAATAAATTTCGTAGTTATTAATTTTCTGTGAAAAATCTCACAGGACTTTCTCTCGTCGCAATTAATAAAATTTAATTGAAATTTTCTTTTAAATTGTAATGTTTACAAACTTTTAGATGGACTGGCAATAAAAAAAAAAAAAGCTGGTACGGATTATACATGTATCTATTTTATTTGCAGCACCATCCGTCTCAACAAACAAAGCTTGTAGTGATAGATTAAATATAAATCTAATCTAAAATCAATTTTTCCGGAAAAATGTATCAAATAAGATTTGATATGCTTTTATTATATGTAAAGTGGTGCAAGAATTCAGGGTTTGGGGGGGCAAAGACGGTATTTAATCTAGTTTAATGAGAAAACTGGGGAGAGTTACAGTTAGTAGCGCAGTTTGGTAGCGATTGCCAGAAATAAACAGCGGTGGGAATACGGTAGGCTTCTGCTACACATCCCCCCCCCACAATCGCAGTCTGGCAAGTTTTGGAATACTTTCATGGACTGTTTTGCCAAATGGTTAAGTAAAGTAAAGTAAAGTAATGCCTATTTTTTCAGGCGGGCTTAACGTCCAACTACCAAATTAGGTGTCGTGGACGGGGGCGGAAGCACGTACTTTACTATTAACATTTTTTAAACAAATATAAAATTTAGTTATACGCTGGACTCGAACCGGGGTCCTCCCACTTACAAGTCCATGCTCATAACCAATACACCAACACCCGCCCCGCCAAATGGTTAATTTGAATATTAACAAATTTTCTTTAAACTTCGATACTTTTCCCTTAGCCTTTGCATAATTAAGTAATACCAGTTAATACAGTGGGAATGGGTAAGCGCGCTGGATTAGCAACGCGGATGTCCCGGGTACGAATCCAGCAGTGCTGGCCTTAGATTTTCTCTTCCTAGGAGCCTCTAAAGCTGGTTGTCCGGTCATGGATAGCGTTATTTGTAACAAGAGGCCGTCAGTGCTCTGAGAATGCTACGGACGACGAAAGGCCATAGATGTTGACATGCCTTTTCATTAAACTTCAAATTTTACTCATTTGTAAATATACAGGTGGTGGGGAGATATGTACTTATTTATCTACGCCTTGTTTTCATGAGAAGAGAAAAATAGCGTAAATAACATCAAATAAACCTTGAAAACAATTTGAAATTTAATGTCACAGATTTCTCAGAAATTCCTAGTCAATTTTATTTCGGGAAAAATGTTTGAAATAAAAGTGAAAGGCTTAAATCTATGTAAGTAGCATTTCAAGTTTAAAGAAATTCGTTTTAGGTATTTTAGAGAATATTCCTTAGACCGTTTTTACCTACTTTTTCCCAAGTAGTGAGTAGATTCTCTCCTTTATTGATTAGTTTATCCGAGGAGCTCTATTTCCAGAGCGAAGTACAAAATGCCTTCATTCCTTAAAACCAGAATCTTCTCCAAAGCATGAAAGAATGATTTCTGTATCCAAATGACATGTACTTTCTCATAAGGAGATATCCAGCTAACTTGAATCCCGGACAATTCTCTCTCTCCTGTTCAATGTCATAACGAACATGAATATAACGATCTAAGCAAAACTTAGTTTCTGTGAAGGTCGATGAAAGATCAATCATCTTACGACGATAGATACTAAGATACTTGTGAACATTTCAACGTTAGAATTGTAGCTTTTGCGTAAATTTGTATCATTTATTTTTTTCTTTATTTCCAAAATTTATAAATATTTTGTTTATTATTTGTTGTTTTGCTTTAATTTATTATTATTATTATTATAATATATTATATGATATTATTTTTGTGGTGGTTGATTCCGCAGCGCTGGAAAGCATCAGAGACATTTTCCGTGATAGCCTGCTTCTTTTTTGTGGCCATCGACCGGTTTCGGGCCTATTATCAGGGTGTTTTTGTTAAACAGTGTAATAATATAGACTTACACAGAGCAATTACAGTTGATACATTATTAATTGATACACTATTAATTTGCTCTGTGCAAATCTATTTTATCACACTGTTTAGCAAAAACATCCTGATGACCTGTGGCGAACGCCCGAAACCGGTCGATGACCACAAAAAGAAGAAGGCTATCACGGAAAATGACCCTGATTATATTATTATTATTATATTATATAATATTATTGTATTATACTATTATTATATTACTATAATATATATATTACTATTTAATTTATTATTTGCGTTAATTTTTTTTTTTGTTATGTTTCAGATCAATTATGCGTCTAGTTGGTAAGTTGCATTTAAGCTACTCTATCATCTGTTTGAAGGTAAAATATTGTAATTAATTAGTGGCTAAAATAGAATTAAAAAAAAAAAAATGAAAAAATTAAAGAAAAAAAAAAAATGTTGGTGAAATACTTACAAAAATGTCCTCTCTCTGCACTAGTTTTGAGTTATTTATATTGGATTTTATTAATCTAGAAGACAGAATCATACGAATATGTAGAAATGGCCTTTTAGAGGCAAGTCTACGTCACCTTCCCGCCCCCACTCATCCCCTTTAAATGAATTTTTTCTTGGAAAAAAATGTTCCATATATATGTTATGGCACTTTTTTATGATTGGTTGTTATTCCACGTTTACAGAAAATCAATTGAGTGCAAGTCGCCAAAGAAAAAAAACTGATGAATTTGATCAGTTGAGTGGTACTTTCGGTCGACCGTTTTTGACCTAAACCTTCCTGTCCGCATCTTCCCCTGGATAGTATTCATAACAAAATATCAAGTTTCAACTTTTTGATAATTTTTATTTTTGAGTTATGTTGACCAAACACACACACACAGATCAAATTCGAAAATTTATACTCGCGATTTTAGATACACATTTCATTTATTCATTAATATAAAATTTTAAAATTGATAGTTTAGATGAAAGCCTATCGTCACACGTTCCATAGAACATCCCATAAAAAGCCTTTTCCTAGAAGAATTTTTTTCAAATAAAAGTGATAGACCTAAAGTGATAGATACACACGCACAATACATGCGCTTTTCTAAAAACTACTTCTTTTTTGGATCATGGTACCTGAAAATATTTATTTCCGGCGTCTATCAGCAAGATTTTTGAGAAGATCTTGTTAACTAGAATTAATAGCCACTTAGAAGAGATCATTAAAGAAGAGCAGTTTGGGTTTAGAGAGGTCTGTCCACTACTGCTCAATTAACCAAAGTCGAAGGCGTTTAACCAGCGCACAAACGGGTATGATCTTGTTGGACATCCAAAAGGCATTTGGTACTGTATGGCACTACGGATTGGTTTGTAGACTGATGCATATAATTTCCCCTCCTTATATTATTGAAGTAATTGACTCCTACCTTAATAATAGGGAATTTCGCGTCTCTTATAATATGGCTTTGTCTCAACCTCACAAAGTGACTGCAGGAGTTTCACAAGGATCTATTATAGGACCAGTTCTTTTTCTCATTTACCTTAACCCCTGCCACGCCCTAAGGACGTCAGACTGGCCCTCTACGCGGACGACATAGCTATTTATGTCTCCTCTTGGAGACTGGATACAATTGTTAACCGTTTTATAGGGCTATGCTCTGCGTCGAGAGTTCTGCTATAGGTGGAATATTAAATTAAACTCATCCAAAACTGAGGCAATTTTGTTCACCAGGCGCAGGCCGGTCTTGTATCGGCATGTCAGGTTCGGGGTCAGCCAACACCTTGGTCTGCCGCTGTAAAGTATCTAGAGGTGGTTCTCGACCGGAGGCTCACCTTTGCTAACCATATAAGGGACAGAATCAATGGGGGAAAGGCGGCTATACGAGTGTTATTTCCCTTGCCTTGTAGGGAGTCCCTAGCCTCTCCCAAGAGAATAAGCTTTTACTTTACAAGACAGTGGTTAGACCAATGTTATTATATGTCTGTCTCTCCTGGAGCTTGGCATGTCGATCCAGTGTCGCCTCGCTGCAGAATAAGTTCTCTAACTTCCTCACCCAGTATACCCGAATCCTAGACCTACACGTTTCTACGGACATTGACTATGTTCAAGAATATATGAGGGTCGCCACAAAGAAATTTTTTGACAGGTGCAACTTAAGCACTAATCAACTCTTCAGAGTAATAGGGACTATGACTCGGGGGTTGTGCTTAGGCACAGGAGAGTGAGGAGCGCTATACTATAAAGAATTGGCTGCATATATCTTGGGTTTTTTTAAAATTTTTCCCAAATAATATATATTAGACTTTAGACAATTGTATATATTTACGTTTAGGATGTTATAGCTGCTAAAGCTGACACTCCTGCTGGGGGGTCTTGTAAATTTTTTTGTATATTTATTGTAAATAAAGCATGATCTATCTATCTATCTATCTATTTCCAGTTGAAAACTCAATTTCGAAAATCTGGCACGATCACAATAACTTTCTCTTACAATAGTAAGAGAAAGTAAAAATATTTAGTGTGAACACTCCTACGCCTTTCTTTTACTGCAATTTACATAGTTGTTATTGATATATGTAGTTTCTTAACGATTTTTATTCAAAAATCGGATATTTATGAAGGCCTTTAACATTTCCTATAGTGAATACAGTGCCCTCTTTGACTTTAGCGAGTTATTTATTTATTTATTTATTTAATACAAACGGGCTAATTAGCCCTTTTACAAGAAACCTAGTATAAACTAAATAAACAAAATTAAAAGAACAAAAATAAAATAAAGAAATTCTAATATAAACAGTAGAATACAAAAAAAACAAAAACAAAAAAAAAACATAAGATAGAATTTGAATATAATAAAATTTTTATCGACTATTAAAAAAAAATTGAAGAAATAAAAAAAATAATAAAAAAAGTATACGTATTATAATAATATAATGCATAAATATAAGCGATAAATGAAAAATAAATAATTGCCCAAAATCTATTCAAAAATAATACAGTGCAAGAAATTTGCAATCTAATTTAAAAAAAATTTATAAATGTAAAATGAGACCATATATTTATAAAATTAGTAGAAAAAAAAAATAAAAATTTTTAATTTCCAGTAACATTTATTGCATCATCACTTTGCTTAGTAATTTTTAATTTCCTTCAATTTGCAATGAAAAATATCAAGAGATGAAATGAATTTTCTAGTCTTTATCATTCTAGATAAGCCAGCCTGTTTAAGGTAATTATATTTAGAATAAAAAGGGGAATGAAAAAAATAAAAGGTTTACTAATGAAATGAGTTGGAATATTAAAATCGAAGAATGATACTTAAATCAGGACAGTTTATTATGTTATGAATGAGATTGTAGGATAAAAACGTACCTTCTAGTTGACAGTCTACGCCTATTAAGGGATAAATCAACGTCTTCTGTACTGAATTCTTTATAAAGGTATCCAAATTTGAATCTAATGATTCTAAGAAACTTATATTAGATTCTTTCGATTTTTTTTTTAATAAATTTTTTTGCTGTGTGTAAGGAGACCAAATATACAAGAACCATATTCTAATAGATTTCGCACAGTTGTGAAAAAAAAGAAGGATTTTCGTACAATCAATATTAGTGAAATCTTTAGTATTTCTCCTAATGAATCTAAGCATTCTGAGCGCCTTTCTGCAAATTAAATCTATGTGGTCAGAAAAAGTTAGATGCGAGTCAACAATTGGTTAAATTTGAACAGTTTTATTCAGTTATATTAGCTTGAATAATGTAGCCTTTATGGAATTGTAGGTACATCATTATTTATTCAAAATGCAACTGTTTTACGAGTTCAGCTAGATGTTAGGTAATACCAAGTTAAACAAATAAACAAGTGGTCAGCATGTTTACATTAGAAGTGTAGCTAGTAATTTGCTTAACGACTTCGCATTAAAATTTATTTTTATTTGGTGTAATTCAGTTAAGTTGTACAAACGATAGCTTGACTGTTTTCTGCTTAAATCTTCATATTAGAATAATATGTTATTGCCATTTTACCTAAAACTTTGATTTGTTGTTTTTCTTCCTTGGCCAATGAATCCCTGGCATTCAACTATAATGGGTTTGATGAAGGAGAGAAATGGTTTGGTTTGAATGAACAACTAGATATGGCTGAACACTGTATAATGTTAAAAGTGACACTGACTGCCTGGACTTTACATTAAAATAGTAGAATGTAAAGGTTGAGAGTGGTAAAGGTTGAGGTAAATGACACGTTGTGACTGGTGTATATCTATCTCCAGTTGCTGTATTTATGCAGTTCCTCCCTCTCTGGTCCGAGAGAGTGGTCCTGTCATGTTTGTCTTTCTTTCTCTGCTATGGATCCTCTCTTTGGATCCTATTACACAACGATACCTTTCTGTCGTTCTCCAACTACGTCCACCGTAAATGAACTGAGCATCAGTAATAGGTTTATCCAGTTTTTCTCTTATAGATAGCTTTTCTTCTAAGAAATATCACATCCAAAAATCATTCGCCCGGCATAGCAAAATCATTAACTCGTTCGAGTTACGGTCCTTTCACTTCTCGCAATCGCTCATCTATTCTTTCCACTAACTCCTAATGAAAGGTCAGTGTTTAAAGAGTACGCTCACTTTTGGGTGCCCTTCTTACTTTCTATGTTTATGGCCGGGCACTAATGTTGTCAATTCTTTCTGGATCGGTTATTTACCTCTACGTACTCTACTGGACCAAATATATGTGCAGCTATGGATTTGCTTGTCTTTCAGCAATTTAAGGGTGACTACATCTACAAAGTTTTCACCGGAAATACATGTTTTTTGAGGTCACCTAGTACGAAAAAATGTTTTTAGCAAATTGGTCTGTATATGTTATGTGAGAGTTTGGATAAAATATCTCAAGATCGAAAATTCGTACAAAGCTTAAACACGGTATTCCGTTTAGGTATTATCATCGCATCAGACACGAAAGATTTCTGGCAAAATTCATTAGTCGGAAGTACGACTTTATTAATTTTTTTTTTTTTAAATATTTCTTTATTTTCTCGTAAAAGGTTGCAATGTTTTTTTTTTAACGTTGTATATGTATCTATAGTGATGAGTACGTCACTTTTATTTGTAACATTTTCCCGGGAAATTAATTTTTTGGGGGGAACAGTAGCGTTATGCTTTCCTTTAAAGTACCAATTCAGTACAATGTATGGTTTCACCACCTCCATAATCTAAAAAAAAAAAATTGAAAAATCCTTTTAGTGAAATGATACTTTTGGTAGAGGAATTTTGACAGCGAACCTCAAAACGTGTACATATATCGAAAATTTGATATGGTCACAATACTTCCCTGTTGCCAGAGGTAAGAGAAAGTAAATTTAATAAAACCATTGTGTTGTTAAAACATATATCCTTCTAATTTTATTTTTCAATAAAACCGTAACCCTCTTTATTATTGCAAAAGCAATTTAGAGTGTATCGAGAGCAATTTTAATTCGTACATTTGTTAAGCGTATTTAATTGAAGTCAGTGTGTATATCACACTCTAACGAGGAGATACAAACCACGAGCACAAGGCATATTTGTTGAAAGAGGTCTTTCAGGGATTAACCTACAATTCTGTCCTGTACTCACTCACCTTTATAAATTAATAATTCCTGAATTTTAAAATATTGCTTTATAAATTGCTTTGAATAAATAAAATAAAACAAAACAAAATCTGGTGTTGAACACTAAATGACCTTCTCTTAATGCATTCATAAAAATTCTAGTTGGCAAATTTATTTTAAACATGCAATTTTACTAAACCATTAAATGTTATTAAAGTTTAAACGAGTAAGGATTAATAAAGTTGCGTCTAACATTACTCATAAATATGTATGGTATGGGATTATACACGGACTTATCCCTTTAATTTTGAAATTTGCTTCAGAGAAAATTGTTTTTAGTAGGGTTATAAGAGAGCTGAGAGATTAGTGCTTCCCTTCAGCGTATCGTTTTATTATAATTAGTCAGTGATTCCCAAACTGGGCAATACTTCCCTACCTGGTGAGCGCTGGAACGCTTCCAGGGAGCCTCTAGTAGCCTCAGGTGAATAAAGCCAAGAGGGGGGCGGAGGAAGTATAAAGAAAGTGGAGAAGATAAGAAAAATTAAAAAAAAAAAAATAACATTCTTACGTTTCATCTGTTGTGTAGGAATTCGTAATAGGTGATTGCGTACTTTAGTTTCGCACAGCTTAAGGTTAGTTGATTTAGCGACCAATATATCTTTAGCGATGTACATTTTTTTTTTTTTTTGGTGTTGGTCAGATAGATTCTTGCCAATGTTTCGGAAATATTGATTTCCATCTTCAGGGCTATAAAAGTTTAAAACAATAGATTACAAAGGTTGAAAATACGATTAAGAATAATATTAAAAGATTGTTTTTTTGTTTTTTTAATGAGGTACATAATTATTGATACTATTATCATTATTATTATTATTCAAAACAGGGGAAAGCAACCAAACCCTGCACTACCCAATGATTTTTAATACCGTGAAAACTAAAAAAAATATCGGTGCTGGTATAAGTGTGCCCTAATGATATCTACTGTATAAAACATGTGCTCTATTCTAGTAAAGCCTTCAATAATCTCTTTCACTGGAGGACCGGCCCTCTGCACCCCCTGTTTGCAAAAAAAACCCTTAGCTAGTTCTTGAAAATAAGTGGATCACTGTTCTAGTTTCGCGCGCTTACTTTCATGAGGGACGATCATAATTATAGTTCAACCGTAATGATAATTTTTTGCACACTATACCAGATTCATGACAGTAGAGCGCACACTTTACCAGAATCATGACAGTAAAGCGCACACTATACCAGCACCAAAATATCTTTAACAAATGGTATATCGCATCTGTCACGAAGATTGTGTTAAAATCCATTAACCGGAAGTGAGACTTTACGAAATGGTTGTTCCACTTTTTCATGATTTTCTCGAAAATGGCTCCAAGATTTTCTTTAAACTTCGTGTACTATCGACACACATAAATGCCTATCACTTTTATTTGTAATATTTTTGGGGGGAAAATTATTTTTGGTGGTTTCTTCTTCTTTCCCTATTTCCTTTGGCCGTGAGGCTTGGAGTAGCAGCCCCAATCCAGCCCTTCCATCAGCCCCTATCCCGTACCATCCTTCTCATCCCCGTAACAGATACATTCGCCTCTTGCCTGGTCGAGTCTTTCAATATATTCTTCGTACATGAGTCGAGGTCTACTTCTTGCTCCCTTGCCAATGGGTCTGGCATCGAGCATTTGTTTGGCCTTGTGCCTATCCTCTATTCTCAAAACATTACCAAACCATCCCAACTGTCGGGCCTCCAGAATTTGCCGCGCTGGCTGTACCTGGCGATCATCCCTAATTCACGCATTTCTGGTGCAATCACTCCTAGTTTTACTCAGGATACGCCTCAGGAAGCGCATTTTCACCGCCGACAGCTTACTGGCATGCCTGTCCAGCACCGTTCAGTTTTCAGTACCATAAAGGGGCACAGGCTAGAACACTGTTTTATATAGGCACGAATTTAGCTTAACTCTTGCTTTCCAATCAGTTTGGTGATTTCTGGGGATGGGGGGGGGACATTTGGTGATTATGGTTTCCTCTGAAGTGCCACTTCAGTATAATATATGGTTCTAATACCTATATAATATTAATATACGATGGAAACATTGCTGGAATTCCAAATTTGATGGAAATCGGCTAATCGGAAGTGCTTCTTTACAGAATGGGTATTTAAATTTCAAATGTTAAATGCAAGAATTGTTCAATCTTACTGCACGCTCTTGTTAGTCTACAATATAAACACTTCTTTACCTGCTTGGTTTGGTAGGTTAATAATAGTCCCTCCCGACCGCCATTTATGTTGGATCAAATGAGTGAAATTTGATGTTTAAAGAAAATATCGTCTGAGTGTTTCACAACAGATTTTTTTTTTTTAATACAGTTTGGGTAGGCTATCTTATTTTGGGGAATACATAACCTGATATTTTATAGATAATATTATCAGTAACAAAAAGTTATTTTAACCAAACTTCTTTGGTAACCTGAATCTGTTTGCCACAAATTACCACTTTAGGTAATGAGTTCAAATAGAAATGTAATATACCACAGCTATATTTGACCATCTAGTATTCCAAAGTATTATAAATTTGCATTTACTCTATTAATTCCATTTGTATAACAATGAAATGGTTTTGGTTCAATGTGGAATGTTGCTGGAATGACAGGCTGATCCCCAGATATAAAAGTGTACGAATTAAATTAATATAATTGCCTTTTGTTTTGTTCTGTTTTTTTGTTGTTTTTTTTAATGATTTTTATTACTGTTTCGTAAATTTTTATCAACAAATTTAATTCACCTTAATACTATATAACCGTGTATTAAATTGAAATTCCATTTTAGCGAGCAGCCACATATGATGATCGCACCTACACAACCTATTTAAAATAAATTATTTGTCCACAATTTTTTTTTTGAAATATTTCAAATCTGATGTGAAACACTCATGCAATTTTAGCTTACTGCAGTTTATAAAATATTTATTGTAATTGACAAATTTTATATTTAGTATATGTAAATATAATGAAATTCGTCGGGGTTAATTATGGAGAAAATCGCGAAAACGAAAAAAAAAACTGTTAAGTGAAAATGCACTTCTGATTCACTAATTTTTTTGAAACTCAGAAATTTGGCAATCAATTTAATTATAATTGTCCTCACGCGTTGGTCTAGTGGCAAGCACACTCGCCTTTAGTACGAGAATTCAGGGTTCGATAAAAAGTGGGAAGCTACCAGTTAGTAGCGCCCTAGGTAGCGAAGGCCGGAATAAAAAGGCGTGGAAACTGCGGCGTGCTTACCACACGCCCCCCCCCCTATTGAAATCGCCGTCTGGCAAGCCTTGTGCCCTTCATGGGCTGTTGCGCCATAGAGTTATTATTATTATTATTATTATTTTTTTTTATTTCAAATTAATTTTTGTTTGATGATAGAATTGTATAATAAACTATGATAGCACGTTAGAGGAAAACACAACCTTACCCCCACCACCAGAAAGCCCCCTAAAATGACTTTACCTGGAGAAATGTTTCACATAAAAATTGTAGTTCAACATAATTAGTTTAAAGAAAATCGTTGGAAATACTTTTCAGTAAGAAAAACTTTTAGTTATCCGATTTTTTTTTCAAACTCGGAAATTCAACAATATATTTAACTATAATTAATATTATTTAAATGGTAGAATTGTTTAAATAAACTGCAATAACACTTTAGAGGAAAACTAAACACCATCCTTCCCCGTAAATTGCCCTTAAATAAATTTTTCCCGGAGAAATGTTTGAAATATAAGTTGTGACAAACATAGAACCACATAAACTTACATAGACCCATGCACTAAATATATGTTTTATTTTATTTTATTTTTTTTTTACATTCTCTTACTCCTGTTAAGAGGAAATATTTATGATCGTACAAAATTTTCCGGAAAATTAGATGTTTTACCGGAAATGTATGTTTTGAAATTCCCTAAAATAACAGGCTTTATGTGAAATGGTTGGGCCTTAATAAATCTTCTTGGATAAGTGTACATGATGTACTGAATTAAAGATTTTTTTTTCTATTTATTGAGTTTTTTCTATATTCCTTTATAGACCAGCTGAAACATGTTTCTGTAACGAAGCGGGCGTGTTGGGAGGGGATTGACGGGAACTCATATAGACAAGCCTTGGTTTCAGAAAATAATGTACTTATTGAATGAAAGTTGTCTGTACAAATTATACTTTTAGTAATGAACCTTACAAAAATTTAGTACTATGAAAAAAAACTAATACCCTTTAAAAATTAATACTATTACCTTACAAGCTAATATCAAACTTAAGTTACAATTACTAATCAAATTCTAAGCCAAAATGTTAATACTAATCATCCTATGCCAAAACAAACAAAAAATAATAAATTCAATTATTAAATAATAAATTCTCATGCCTTGCCAGAGTTACTATGGAGAAGCTGACTCACCTAACGCCCAAGCACACAGCCATAAGCCAGGTTTCATTCTTTGCACACAACCACAGACTGACTTCCTTCGAGTTGTTATTGTAATCTCATGACAATAGGAATTCACTCCAAAGAGGGGAGGATTCCCGAGTCAGCAATCTCTGTAACATCTCTGACACGGCCTTTGCTACTCTACATTTAATTCAAATCTATATTCTACACTTAATTACGTTCAAATATTGCGTTTTATATTTATTTGGTTACAATTCACCCCCCGAATTAAAGAAGTTGGTATCTCGTCTTGATCCAACTTCTCTTACCTTATCTAGCACTCCCCCTACACTCTCATTAACCCCTACACTGATGGGCAGCTGGCTCCCGGGTACCTCTTGCCAGGTACGCTCTCTCGCGAGCATCAAGCTGGTGGATCTCGATAGGCTCCCTCCCCTGGCTGCTCTCCGGTTGGCTAGGATCTTCCGCCGCTGCAGGGCGACTCTTTCCTCGCTGGGTATACTTCCACCAGGCAAGAGCTACGCCGGCGACCAATAGTAGCAATAGTCCAGCACCTCCCAGAAGGCTCACCGTCCAGCTGTCTTGCTGAGACCATGACTCCGCCTGCCGTATACGCTGTTGAAGTACCTCTAGAGGCACCTCCATGGCGTCGAAATTTCCCAGCTTGCTGTCTCCCCCCAAGGTGAGGGCATCCACTATTTGATTTATTGCCGCTTTAGGGTCAGGTATCAACCTGCCCACTCGTATCAGAGGGCCCCGCGGAGTCCACACGGCTATCCGCTTTTCGATATTTACACTCAGGCGTTCCTGATTGTTAGACAATAGCATACTCCTCTCAGCCAGGAGGGTGCAGCCCTTGGACGCTGCAACTTGTCCTACTCCACTTATGGTCCTCTCGGTTACTTGCATCCCAGCAGGCTCTGAGCATTGGGAAATGAGTTTAGTGGGTTTCGCCAAGCTAAAAATCCAGGATGCATTGCTGGCATCCCAATACCACACCGGTGCATGCGGTGTAGTGAGCACTGTAGGATGGCACTTTTCTAGCACGGTTGAGTGTTCTTCGTAAAAAAGGCTGCTTGTACAGGTTGCCTCATACCGCTGGGTCAGCGGAAAACGAATCGGACACACCCAGAGGGCACCTTCTCGGCAATCTCTTAGCTGGTCCTGTCCGACTTCTGCGTAGTACTCTCTGTCCCGGCTAACTAGAAGATATTCGGCCGCCGGTTGGATGACCACAAACAAGCCGGTGGCTTGGTCCTGGACCGGTAGCGGTCGAACTTGATATAACTCCATTTGTCGTCTACGACTCGCCAGCGGAAATCTCAACATCCCTCGGATGAGTTCAGCAGTGGAAACGGCATGGGCTTCGGCCAGTGCATAATAGATGTACATGTCCGCTGGGCCAACTCCTGAAAGCAACTCCACATCATCTGGCAAAGCATCCCTAGCCTTACGCAAAATATTTCCCAATTCTACTGGCGAGATCAAGGAGGACCCAACTTTTCCCGAGGCCAAGGCAATTAAGTCTCTATGAAGATTTTGGAGGTCCAATATGGCTTTCAAAGCAGTAAGTTCTAAGTGACGTAAGGTAGTGGAGATGTTTAAGGATAGGTGTACAAGGCTATCTAGGGCAGAGTACTGTGTTTCCAGTCGTTCTAATGTTCGTCTCCTATCTTCTACTTTTTGGTAGATTTTCCCCACGAGTTCATTCAATCGTTGATTGGTTGTTTCCATCTGTCGCCCTAATCGTCGCGTCACCGAGAGGTGGGCCTCTTCGACGTGCAAAACCTCCGCGCTAATTCCCTCTAGTCTCGTCAGCCTGGTCTGAATGTTTTCTAAGTCCTCCGAATCGGGCGTACCAAACAATACCTTCAGCACCTTTCCCCCGGCATTTATGAGGCCCCGTTTACTGCGGGCATGTGGTAGCATCCCCATTAGGGCGGCACTGACTTCAGTCATTTCATTTTCTAGTTCCAGAATACGATCTACTTCTTCCAACCCGCTCTTCCATTCCGGCGTTTGGTGGACTGCCTCCTTTAGCTCCTGCTTGACTCGTAGTGTCACCCGGCGCAACTCAGAAATGGACCGGTCCATACAGGTAATATTTAGTTCCACCACCACCTGCCAATAGTCGCCCGAGAGTAATACTTCCGTCTTGGGTAGGAATACCATTCCCTGCCTCCAATGAGCCGCAAGCACGCTTCCTGAAACAGTGTGACTGTTAGGAATGTGGTTTTGTCTGGTGTTAACCCCCTCTCCATTCACAGCTTCCCGTTCATCTGATTTCATTTAGTAGGGCAGGATCACGTACTGGGACAACCGCCTTCCCTCCGCCCGGTTAGTTCCGGAGATTCGGCTCTTTGCACAGGGGGGTTCGGCTCACCCACTGTTACTCGTCGCGGCCTCGGGCGCAGAACCATAGGGTGCTGACGTGGTTCTATCGCGACGGGGGTACCTGGTGCCCAGGTTGGGTCTTTGGGGTTGTCGACAAATGGGGGAGACTCTTCCCTATAAAAACTGATGGTCTCCTCTTTTTCCCCAACAGCATTACGATCCTCCCTGTCGCCTACGGCTACTTCCGAGCTCCCGCTCGTCGGCTCTTGGTCGACGTTCCTAGCAGGGGTTTCGGGGCGTCTCCTGGGCATTGGGGAGGTCCGTTCGTCGTCTACCCACGAAGGCCACCAATAGTGGTCCTCTTCCAATAGTGCCTCCTGATTTCCGTAAGAGGGCAACTGCTGGTCTCCCCCTTCCTCTTCTTCTTGGGTTCCGGGATTTTCCTTTCCAGACGCGGGCTTTAAGCGGTTTACATGCACCGTGACCAGCTCTCCTCGACCCTTTTCGATGACGTAATTTACAGGGGGATGAACCTGTCTGACTATATATGGCCCTGACCAGGGGCGATGAAATTTCTTAGAATGACCGGCAGGGACCACAGGGGTGTACAGATAGACACGATCCCCCACAATGAATTTTCGCATTACTTTCCCCTTGTCGTGCACCTGGGTTCTTTTTTCACGGCTCGACGCAGCTCGGCGAAAAGCCTCCTTCTGTGACTCCCGTATCCTCTCCCTCAACTTCTGGAGATTATATTCTACCTCCGAAACCGGATGCCATGCTTGGAGCTCTTCCTCCGCGGGAAGTGATAGCTCTCTACCATAAATAAGGTAGTTGGGCGTGAACCCGGTGGACGAATGCGCAGTGGACCTGTACGCCGCAACAACATAGGGCAGCCACCTATCCCAATCTCTTCCATCCCTCTGCACGAAGTGCGACATCGAGTCCATTAGAGTTCGGTGTAGACGCTCCACCATACCGTTGCACTCCGGATGATAGGCGGTGGTTTGTAATTTTTGTATACCCAAAAATCGACACACGGATTTAAAAAGATCTGAAACAAAGTTTCGCCCTTGATCGGTTAATAATCTATTTGGGGTGCCATACCTCAGGATGATCGATTCCACCAATGCTCGCGCCGTCGCCTCCGCAGTGATTTCCTTTAATGGGATGGCTTCCGCAAACCTGCTGAGATGGTCAATAAAGGTGAGGATGTACTTATACCCATCGGAGGTAGAGGGTAAAGGCCCCACAATATCCATGGAGACTTGTTCAAACGGGCGCTGGGCCTGATATGGCTCGCCCAACGGGACTCGGAGATTGGCCGGGGTCTTTCTTTCCAAACACGATGTGCACTGTCTGACGTACTCCACTGCGTCCTGACGCAGGCTGGGCCAATAGAAATGGCCTTGCAGTCGGGCAATAGTTCGCTCGGCCCCAGGATGCCCCGCCCACACGGCGTCGTGCCCATGTTGCAACACAGCCGCCCTCAGTGCGGCTGGCACTATCACTCTCTTACCCATGGGTTTGGTGTTCCAGAACATGACCCCGTCGGGGTCCAGGTGCAACTCAGGTGGAGGTTTGCGCCTCAACTCTTGGCACCACGGATCGTCCACCTGTTCCCTCGCCACTGTCAGCCGATCCGGTAAGGGTTGGCGCGGGGTCGCCGGAAGTTGGTCTCTACTCTCAGGCTCCTCCGGTGTCGGGTTAGCCGGTTCAGTAACCAGAGCCACACCGCGACTGAGGGCATCGGCATTCGTGTGTCTTCGGCCTGGCTTATGTTCTACATCGTACTCGAACTCAGCTAGCCGCAAGGCCCAACGGGTCAATCGTGAGGATGGATCCTGCATGCTGAGCATCCAACGTAGGGAATTGTGATCGGTTACAAGCTTGAATCTCCGCCCCAGTAAATAGCACCGAAAGAGTTTGGTCGCCCAAACCACTGCTAAAAGTTCTCTCTCCGTAGTGGCGTAGTTCCGCTCGGCCTGATTTAGTTGCCGACTTGCGAAGGCGATGGGGCGTTCGGACCCGTTTCTCATCTGGGAAAGCACCGCTCCTAAGGCTGTTCCCGACGCGTCGGTGGCTAGGATGAAGGGTTCACTGAAATCGGGGTAAGCCAGGACGGAGCTAGAGCAGAGTTCACCCTTCAACTGCTCAAACGCTCGCTGCTGCGCCGGCCCCCAATCGTATTGCAGCCCTTTTCGTACCAATCTTGTTAAGGGGCTAGCGATCTCGGCAAAGGATGGGATGAACCGGCGGTAGTACCCGGCGAGTCCTAAGAATCCCCGGAGTTCCCTAACATTCGATGGAACCGGGTACTCCCGAATTGCCCTGATCTTTTCTGGGTCGGTTTTTACGCCTTCACCGGTGACTATATGTCCTAAATACCGCACCTCACTCTGGGCGAACCGGCACTTTTCCAGCCGCACCTTTAGGTTGGCTTCTGCTAGCAGTGAGAGGACGTGGTCTAGTCTTAGGCAGTGTTCTTCCGCTGTAGCCCCAAACACGATGACATCATCTAGATATACTAAGCACTCAGTGCCCTTGATCTTTGCGAGGAGTTGATCCATGAGTCTCTGAAAGGTCGCAGGGGCGTTAACCAAGCCAAAGGCCAACCTCTTATACTCGTAATGTCCGCCTTCCGTTGTAAACGCGGTTTTCTCCTGATCCTCCGGCGCAATGGGGACTTGGTGGTACCCGCTGGCCAAATCTAGGGTGGTGAAAAATTTACAGGGGCCTAGGTTCTCCAGAGTCTCCGTGATCAAGGGGAGTGGGTATGAATCCGTCTTGGTTACGGCATTCAGACCCCGAAAATCGGTGCAAAAACGCCACTTCCGTTCACTTCCTTCGCATTTCTTCGGCACGAGCACTACAGGGGCTTGCCATGGGCTCGTGGAAGGTTTGATAACTCCCTGCTCTAGCATATCTTTGATGTGGTTTGCTATCACTTCCTTGTGGCAATGTGGGACTCTGTAAGGACGCTTGACTACCGGCCTAGCGTCGCCGGTCTCAATGCGGTGGCGAACAGGCAATGAGCAACCCTTTCCGTCCGGCTCCTCAAACACCGAGCTATGTTTGGCCAGAACCTCCCATATCATTCGCTGGTGGTTTTGATCAAGGTGTTGCAATTTGGCTTCCACCTCAGGCGGGAGCAGCTTCCCGCTTGATGTGTTCATGGTCTCCCTGGCTCTCACAATTGGTGTCCCCTCTTCTATGCTCGCAGCCTTAGCTAACTCCTGCCCGCGATCAATATGGATAGTAGCCGCCGTGAGATTGACCACCCTAACCCAAGTGCTCGAGCCATCGACGAGGTTTACGCTACGCGCTACCCGTAGCCCCGGTTGTGGCTGCACACTTGGTTCCACAAGAAGTTCCCCTGTACACCCGGAATCCACTCTGGCGGTGATAATACTCTCGCTATAGGCTGGAACGTCCCATTTGGTATCAGCCTTGATGAGATAACTTTTCTGTCTGGGAACTACTACACCCTCTTGGATAGTGTTACTCTCTTTCCTCTCCCTATTATGTACATGCGCCCCTTCCGGCCGGGGTTTTCCTTGAGGGTTCTTCATCTTCTCTGACCGCTCGACCTGGCGGTTAATTCTTTCTCTGTCCCCAGGCGTTGTGATGGAACATTGGGTGTGGTCTGGTGTGGTTTCATTCTCTCCCACAAAACGCACGTGTAATTCCGGATCTACAGTTAGGGATCGTTTCCGGGTATTGACAACTACCCCAAGCTTCTCCAAAAGGTCCCAGCCAATAAGGCCGTCCATATTACTGGCTACCCCCGCAATCAGAAAGGGGTGCGTGACCTGCAGGCTCCCCAATTTGCAGGTAATGACTTGCTCTCCAGTGACCTCCATAAAGGTGCCAGTGACCCCACGAGGTTTTATTTTTGATGTTTGAATGGGAATCCCTGGGACAGGGCGCCGCAAAATGGATACCTCCGCCCCGGTGTCTACCAGTAGCTCCCGCCGACCATCGGGCAATTCTACGGTTATCGATAAGCCCTTTGGTCTGGATTTGCTAACATGAGGAATTAGTATAGGGATTGAGGCCCCGTCTCCGTAACCTGTTCCGCCTCCGGGGCAAGGGCGAAACCCTCTGAGTTTGGGTGGTGTTTCTCTTGTTCGGGCGTTACGCCGCACTGACATACCTTGGTTACCCTCACTCGCCTCGGACAGCCACGGGCAAAATGTTTGTTATCTCCACAGACATAACATGCCCTATCGGTCTGGCTGGTATTGCCCCTTCCAAAAGACGAGGTCTGTCGAGCTGGCTCTCCGCGGTTCCGACACTCTCTGGCCAGGTGGCCTGTTTGCCGGCAACGGTAACATCTAGTTCGAGGGTTCGGTACTTCCTTTGATGGCTGGGCATTCAGCTTCGGGTTCTCCATCGCAAATACCGCTGGTTGTGCCCTCCCCGCTGGTTTGGGTCGCGCCTGTTCGACTAGAGTGGCCCTCTCCACCGCCTCTCTCCAATCCTTAGGTGGAAAACACTTGAGGAGGTGCCCCGCCTCCCCGGATAACCCCTGAATAAACGCGGCCGTGAGTAGGCGTTCTAACGCTGGTCTAGATAAGGCGGCCTCTAGTGCCCTCTGCGGCTCTGGCCTACTCTTCTCCCCTAACGCACGGCACCTTACCGCGAAGTCCTGCACTGATTCTCCCTCGCGCTGTTGGACCGTGTTCAGTGCCAACAGGTACTGTTCCGGGCTGGCTAGATCACGAAACCGTTCGACTAATATTTTTTTATAGTGTTCGAAAGGCGTCCCTGGCAGATTTAATTCGGGATACGCCGCTAAGCAGGCGGCGGCAGGTCCCTTTACCTTCATACGACACACGAGTTTCTTATCCTGTTCCGACCATGAACTGCTGAGTGCCAGCATCTCTAAATTATGCAAAAAGTCATGGACCGAGATGTTGGGGTCATCCCCACTCCATGTCTGTAGTAACTGTGAAGCACTAAGGTCCTTTCGCGTCCCATTTCCCGGCGGTTCAGACTGCCTGAGCCGCTGCAGTTCCTCCTCTAACTGCGCCTTTTCTCGCACCTGCTGGTCTTTGAACTCCTTCAGTTCCTGATTCGCGACTCGTAGAGCCTCCAACTCCTCTACAATTGCATCCATGACCTCCGGCCGTATATTATTTTTTGTTAGTACAACCTGTCTAGTGGTAGCGTACTGCTATGGTCTTAGTACTACTGGCCGGGAAATACTCTTTCCAACAAGGTGTCACACCCCTAGGTGATTTCCCAGTCACCCTACCACAGGGCTCCTTCCCCAAATTTTTTTACAGTAAAAAAAAAAATTAAAAACCCCCAAAATAAATTTGAAATATTACCTCACTTCCGATTTGTACACTGTACACAATTTTGGTGGTCAAATCCCCGATTTCGGTCCCCTTCACGGAGAAAACGCTCGGCCCTCAATTGCTGTAATCAGCAGTCCCCCTACTAGCGGTCGTATTGTCTTAGTACCCCGCCTCTCCAGTGTAGTTGGTCCGCGTAATGAAGTAGTACTTATTGCATACTACCCCACACTCTTGACACCAGTGTAACGAAGCGGGCGTGTTGGGAGGGGATTGACGGGAACTCATATAGACAAGCCTTGGTTTCAGAAAATAATGTACTTATTGAATGAAAGTTGTCTGTACAAATTATACTTTTAATAATGAACCTTACAAAAATTTAGTACTATTAAAAAAACTAATACCCTTTAAAAATTAATACTATTACCTTACAAGCTAATATCAAACTTAAGTTACAATTACTAATCAAATTCTAAGCCAAAATGTTAATACTAATCATCCTATGCCAAAACAAACAAAAAATAATAAATTCAATTATTAAATAATAAATTCTCATGCCTTGCCAGAGTTACTATGGAGAAGCTGACTCACCTAACGCCCAAGCACACAGCCATAAGCCAGGTTTCATTCTTTGCACACAACCACAGACTGACTTCCTTCGAGTTGTTATTGTAATCTCATGACAATAGGAATTCACTCCAAAGAGGGGAGGATTCCCGAGTCAGCAATCTCTGTAACATCTCTGACACGGCCTTTGCTACTCTACATTTAATTCAAATCTATATTCTACACTTAATTACGTTCAAATATTACGTTTTATATTTATTTGGTTACAGACCATATGTGTTTGTTTCTTCCTCTAAAAGTTCAGTTTGCCTGCTACTCTAGTGCAGTACACTAGCCTCCTACGCTTCATCGTGCCTTTACCACGCTGCAATTTCAACATCCTCCAGTTGCCTGCTACGCTTCCCTTCATTGCACCCACACACACACACACACACGCATACAAAATCCCCTCCGCTTTTCCCGCTTCATCAGCGTTTCACCGCCAGGCTTCACGCTGAGCTCTATCCCTGGACAACCAGAGGTAAGCTGCGTCTTTACTCTTTACTTTATTTATTTTGTTTTATTTACTCTTTTATTTTATCATTTATTTACCTTTTATTTTAACCTTCCGCTGCCTCGTTGGGCATATATTTACTTGTTGCGCATACGCTTCTCCGCGTTGGGTGTAAGC
>JAAEAF010000463.1:0-61399 GCA_011037195.1 Triatoma infestans
GCAGTACATTTTTGCTTGATTTGGGTTACAGCCTAATCGAACCTCACCTTAGAAGCAGATTGCAAGCAGAAACACTTCGGCGGCCTCTTCGAATTGCCATAGAGGATATACTAGGGGAAGTGACCCCTAGAAAAATTGAATATTTAGAAAAACAAGTTAGGTGCGTTTTCTGTCAAAGAGGTAAAGACAGAAAAACCAAAATGAGATGTTCAAGGTGTAAAAGGCCAATTTGTAATGAACATAGAGCTGCGGGGTGTTATGAATGTAGCTCATAAATCAACAAAAGAAAAACGTAATTGTGTTCATTTTATATATTCATTTTTGTTTGTAAATACACATTTATATATTCTAGTTTCATTATAAGAAATTGTATTAATAAAATATGTTATCAATTTTTGAAAATATAAATTAGTAGTTAAGTTAAAAATGTACTGATGAAGTTAGAAGAAAAATTTACTTTATTTTATTTCTTTACAATAAAGTACATTAATATTATTTAAAATGTTTTACTTTATTTATATCCTAACTGACTTAGCAAATCACTGTAGTAGAGTTTCAATAGTCTTTAATAACAGTTTGATAATATATTATTTAAATTGGGGTATGTGACAACCCAGTAGGTCAGATGAAGTACAAGAAGTGTGGTGTTCTAGGGTTAAATATAATAAATGCATGTTACTTAATAAGAGAGAAAATAACAATTTTTTAGAGTCAGAAGTAGCCCTCTTTAACAAATAATTGAACAATTAATAAAAGACAAAAAAAAAGATAGAGCTAAGGAACAAATGTAAAATTTTTTTTTTTCTAACTGCTTTAAGAATGTAATTGTTGTAGATAAAGTTTATAGCAAAAAGTAGGAATGTATTCTTATAAACAAACAAAAAAAATTCAAAGTTTAAATTTTAGTGGAAATAAAAAAGAAAAATAGTTAAAAACGAATAAAATTAACGTTTCTGAATCCACGGCCAGGTAACAGCACTTACTTAACCCAGAATTTGCAGTAGTTCAAATAAATGCCGCTAGAAAGCATAAGCTTCTAGATATAAACTTTTAGTTCCAAAATTCGCCAACCGATGACAGCGCCATCCTCTGATGTGAAAAATTTTTCAATAGTTTAAAATGCATCTTCTAGATGGGACGGGAAGTGGTAGCGTAATGGACTCGCAAAAACAATCTTAGGAAGTAGCGAAACCTAGTGACAAACTATATAACCATAAATAAAACTGATTTCTTAGTAGGTGTTGTTATCTGGTGGCAATGTTTATAACTACAAATATACTTATTTTAATAAGTTAGTTACTTTATTAATTAGAAAACAAGAAAATCTGGTGTGCAACACACACACAAGGTTCTCTTACTCAAGTTTTCAAAATTTTAATCGGGAAACTTTATAGTTAGTACACCAAATTTAATAAAATTCGTCGGTGTTTTTATGGAGAAAATTACAAAAACTGAAAAAAATTATTTAGATGTACATTATAATTGTAAAATAAAAAACATACACTTCATTTTTAAATTAGGAATAACACTTCATTTTTAAATTAGGAATAAATGAATATATTAATATATATTAATAAAATTCAAATAATTATTTATCTTTTATCTACATTATATTTCTTTCGCAAGCTATCAAGATAATTCTTGGCATATTATTTGCCAAGATATTTTTCTGGAATAATTTTTTTAATTTTTTTTTTTTAAATTTAAGGCGTCTCAACATCTGTGGTCATTTGCGCCCTGAGCCTTCTCAGTGCACTGTCGGCTTCTGGACAGTGTTCTCTCGTTACAGACAACACTAACCATCACAGGACAGTGAGCTGTAGAGGCTCCTAGGAAGAGAAAATCTAAGGTTAGCTTGGCTGGATTCGAACCCGTGATCTCCGCGTTGCTAGTCCAGCGCGCTACCAATCGCGTTGCTAGTCCAGCGCGATTTTGTGCCTGGAATAATGCTTGATATGATATTTTTCCCTCCTTTCTTTTTCATGAGAGGGTTAAGACTTCTTACATTTGCTTTTCAGCTAGAAGCTATAGAGGGCTGCGAATATTAATATTACCATATTCGCGGTAATATTAATATACCGAATATTAATATTACCGTAACTTTAATGAGAAATTTAAGACTATTGAAGGATCGATTCAAATAGCAATCCATCCTATATAATCATTATTTTTATAAGCATTTATATGTAACTACCAACATACAGTTCAAGAACTTTTATCTAAACCATGTCAATAAAATTTACGGGCTAATTTCATTTGTTGGTATTGATTGAATATTTAATTTTTGGTATTTATTGAATATTTTTAATTTTTGAAAGCAGCTTCAAAATCTCTTGAAATGGCTGGTCCAATTGCTTGAATTTAGAAATTTCATTCAATATTTATTTATTTATTTATTGCCTAAAGAAACTATACATTTCTATAGCAAGAGATTGACCTCTGCTGAAAGCTGAACAAAAAATACAAACGTTACAAGAAGAAACACTACAAACATTACAACTTAATCTTCAAAGTAATAAAATAATATTAAATAATTAATACAGTAGATAGTAACAATGATTTAAATAGACTTTATTCATTTATACAAATTACTTTAGGGAAGGTGTCTGAAGGATCTCCTCGTAGGTATTAAATAATACCTTTACAAACCTATGGGCATCTTTTCTCCATAGCCTCAGAGATAAAATAAAATAAGTGGTTTAAATTTTCTTTATTTTCTATATCTAGTAAGTTAGCAAAAACTGTATAAAGGTAAATACCTATTTAACAACCTCCTTCTCAAACTTTTCAAAATTAAATGCATAATATTGGCATTTTTGCCCAGCACAAGTAAAGCAACTCTTTTAGGATCAAGTAAATGGGCTATTCCAATTCGTAAAATGGGACCCCAATCGTCCCTATCCAAAGCCTTAGACCACCAATTCCGCGCGCCTAGCCTGGTTGCATCTCCTCCAACCTGGTCCATCCATCGAGCCTTTGGGCGTCCAACCTTTCTGACACCGATGACACGGTAATTCATAATCCTCTTCGGCATTCTGTTGTCTTCTATCCTTAGAACATGTCCCACCCACCGGAGCCTATTAATGCGGATTACTTGCACTGCAGTATTATCTTTATATTTATTGTAAAGCTCTTGATTATGTCTCCTTCTCCATTCACCATTAACTTGGACTGGTCCATAAATCCGCCTTAAAATTTTCCTTTCAAAAATGGCAATCCTTTGCTCGTCCACTTTTCTAAGTGTCCAGCATTCTGAACCGTAAGTTAATATCGGTCGAACCAAAGTTTTATATAAAGTAGTCTTGGTTTTTTGAGAGATTAGTCTGGAACTAAAATGTTTGGTGAGTCCGTAATAACATCTACTAGCTGACGCTATTCTCTTTTCAATTTCCTTTGAGAGGTTATTTTCGGAATTTACATAAGTACCCAGATAAACAAAACCCTGAACTACTTCAAACTTATAGTTTCCAATTTGCATATAAGGAGCAGAGCAGTT
Source organism: Triatoma infestans (assembly GCA_011037195.1). Classification (NCBI taxonomy): domain Eukaryota; kingdom Metazoa; phylum Arthropoda; class Insecta; order Hemiptera; family Reduviidae; genus Triatoma; species Triatoma infestans. Next base: position 3,497 of record JAAEAF010000463.1, read on the forward strand.
ACTTCCAACTACCATATACTTGGTCTTTTTTCATTTACTACGGTCCCAATTTTTTAGCTGACGCTTCCAATGCTTCGAACGCCTCTCTAATTCCAGCTTCCGACCGGCTTACGATATCAATATCATCTGCATAAGCTAGTAATTGTACTTGTTTGTTGAAGACATGGCTGTTCGTCTGAATACGGGAATCTCGTATTACTTTCTCAAGTGCAATATTAAACAGCAGACATGCCAAAGCATCTCCCTGCTTTAATCCATTCATTGTTTGTAATGGCTCCGAATGGGAAGACTGTATTCTCACTTTGCATTTAGGGTTGGACATGGTGACCTTAACCATTTCAATCAGCTTTCTCGGGATATCAAGATCATGCATTGCTCTATACAGCATATTTCTATTAATCTTATCATAGGCTGCCTGAAAATCTATGAAGAGGTGATCCGTCGTAATGCCATACTCAGTGATTTTTTCCAAAATTTGTCGCAAAGTAAATATTTGGTCAGTGGTAGATTTTCCCTTAGTGAAGCCACATTGATAATCCTTAATATTATTTTCCACATAGGGTAGCATCCTACTGAATATTATGTTTGACAAAATCTTGTAGGCGGTGTTTAATAAGGAGATGCCTCTATAATTATCACAAATAAGGGGGTCTCCCTTTTTATGAATCAGACATAATACACCAGTATTCCAGTCTTCAGGCATTCTGTTTTGGGCCCATATGTTCTCCAAGAGGTGTGTCAGTTCTTTGATAAAATCTTGTCCAGCACACTTAAACAGTTCGCCAGGTAGACCATCAGATCCAGCCGCCTTGTTGTTTTTTAATTTTTCTAGGGCATCAATCACCTCATCATAGGACGGGAGAAGTTCCTCCCTATCATCTTCTGCATTAAGGGGTTCCTCCTCGACACCCACCTCCACTTCCTCATGGCTCCCGAGCAGGTCACCAAAGTGCTCCGTCCACCTTTTTAAGACTCCCGGAATATCATTGACAATCTCACCGTTTTTGCTTCTACAGGCATTGGTTCTCGTTTTAAATACCTGTCTAGTGTTATTGACTTTCTTATACATTTCCCTACTAAGCTTTTTACATTTATACTCCTCGATCTCCTCGAATTGCTTTTGCATGAACTTTCTCTTTTTCTATCTGTGGATCCTCTTTTCTATCTTCCTTGCTTCCCTATAATTCTCCTGCGCTGTCCTTGTGCGCTTCTTCTGTATCATCACTCTATACAACTCATTCTTCTTCTTTGTTATTTCCTCGCATTCCTCGTCGAACCAGCCATTTCCTCTGTTATTTTGCTTTATCCCAATTACTTCATCCGCCGTGGCCGACATAATGTTCTTGAGAATAGACCAGTCCTTTTCCACATTTCCTACACTTTGTTCTTCTACATTCTCCCTTTCTATTTCCCTTATCTTTTCATCTGTTTTTTGCTCAAATCTGCTTTTCACCTCTGAATCCTTCAGTAATTCTGTATTGTATCTAATTGTTCTCGCGCCCCTCTCGTTCCTAGTCTTAGATATTCTCGCTCTCAGTCGGCTAACAAGAAGAAAGTGGTCACTGTCCAAGTTAGCACTCCTGAACACCCTTGTATCTAGCAGGTCTGATCCGTGGCGTCTATCAATTAGGAAGTGGTCTATTTGATTAACTGTCGTTCCATCAGGGGATGTCCAGGTACCCTTATGGATCTTCTTATGATCGAAGAGAGTACCTCCGATAATTAGATTATGGCAGATTGCAAAATTGAGGAGTCTAAAGCCATTATCCGAATGCTCTTGGTGCAGGCTATATTTACCAATATTCTCACAGGTGTCATCTTTGCCAATTTTTGCGTTCATATCTCCAATAACAATCTTAATATCGTGCCTTGGGCAATGAGAGTAGGCATCATCAAGTAGGTCGTAGAAGGCGTCTTTCTCAGTATCCGATTTATCATCCGTAGGGCTATGCGCATTAATTATAGAGCAGTTAAAAAAGGTACCCCGTATTCTTATTTTGCAGAGCATGGGCGAGTAAGGCCGAAAATCAATAACACTTGCCTGTAGTTTTTTGCTTATAAGAAATCCCGTTCCAAAGGTGTGTCTTCGGTCATCGCAGCTGTAGCACACCGAGTAATCTTTACCACTCATCATTCCTTTACCTGTCCATCTCATATCCTGGATTGCGAGGATGTCAAGTTTATATTTGAGGGCCTCATCAGATAAAATCTTCAGGGCTCCAGGTCTGTACATGGAACGTACGTTCCAGGTCGCGATCTTTAAATCGTGGCGCCTTTTGAAAGTTCCTGGTCTTTTGCCTTTAATCAGTCCGTTGTTCTCTATTTCTCTTGTTTTCGTAACAATAGGGTTTTCCGGGGCGGGCTGTTAATGCTGCGCCCAACCCCCAGACCTGGAGGCCAGAGTTTGATTTTGGGGTATCTTTCCCCTAGAAGGGCTGTCTTCACTGGACTGATGAACCCCTTCTGCCCATTCGCAGTAAGTCCACTTACTTGACCTGTGGGTGCCGCCGTTGGTCTATACATCAAGGCTCTTCCGCCGCCACCCCGCCATGTGTCCTGCTGCCGACACATTGCATCTTAGCAAGCCTTAACCCCAGTTATTCCAGTGCAGCCTCACTAAGACCCCCATCTCTCGTTTGCTCGTTGATCCATGTCGCCGAAGGGATTGGGTACCACAACCTTGGAATGGATTACTCAACTTAACAGGGTTACCACGGGTAGGTGAGAGTGGAGTTGGGGAGGATAGGCTATGTGGCCGAACCTGTAAGGATCAACCATATGGTGCGCATAAATCCCCCATTATAACCCCATTAAGACTAATATCTATGTTAACTTGTCAAAGCCGACTTCGTCAAGCTAACTTAATAGGAAGACTGTCACGGTTGAAACCATTACTAAAGGGTGCAAACAAGAAGGAAACGTTCAGCTTGGGCTATGAAATACAAAGACTTCACAGTGGAAGATTTTGGAGTATCGTGTTGGTCTGGTTAGTCCAAGTTAGAAATGTTTCGTGGTGGAAGAAGAGTTTTCTTAAGATGTTCAGCGTTAGAAAAACTATAACCACAATTATGCCCGGAGGGAGCTTGGGAATGTTTTTCAGGCTATGGTATAGGCCAATGGTCAGCAAAACGCCGCTCACAAGCTGCATGCGGCTCTTTCACGAAATGTTTAGTGCATACACGGAATATTATTTATTAACTTGCCTTGTAAGAGACGAGTAAGCGTTTTTGAAAGGCAAGACTGTAGAAAAGAGGCACATTTTTAGAAACCAACAATAGCACGGATAGTCGCTCGCAGTCATGTGCATCATTATCTCCGACGAATTGCTCCGCATCGAAATGTATTTCAACTATTTGTACTTATTATAGTAATTTTATTCGAAAACAAATTGTCGCTTTTTGTCGAAAATTTTGAAAGCGAAACTCAGATTCACTTTCCATGCCTATTGAAATATTGTCGAGAAAATAAGGCTAATATTGACATTTGCTATTCAGAAAACACTGTTAAATATGAAGGAAACTTTTCTCCGCAGGTTCAAAGACTTCAGAAACAGCAAAGCGGCGTTAGCCTTTGTTAAAAAACTTCTGAATGCCACGGTAACATAAATAAATTTTTCGCCCTTTAATATTGATATTGGCCGCTTTGAAATGCAGTTGCTGGATTTAAAAAATAAAGAATTGTGGAGCTCAAAATTCGAGCGTCTTTGTGCCGATTTAGAGCTACTGGAGAAAGATAAATGTGAATTAAGTTTACATCACAAGCGGTCTGCTTTGAAAGATCTGGAGAGGGAAGATACTTTGATTTTTAACACCTGGAATAGTATTCCTGACTCATATGATCAACTGAAGAAATTAGGTTTGCTGTTCTTTCCTTATTTGGGTCTACATATTTATGCGAACAATCATTTTCAAGCATGAACTTTATCGAGAGTAAATTATGAAATCGGCTTATCGATGAGAACTTGGAATCGTGCCTAAAATTAAAAACAACAACATACAAACCTGATTTACCCTTACTTTCCAAGGAAATACAAGGCCATTGTTCACATTAATGGAGTATTTGTGGTTTTTTTTTAAGGATACTTTTTATATTATTTAACTTGTTATATTTTTAAATAAATATTATCTTTAAATAAGTATGATACAAGTTAGTTAAACTAAGACATATTTAGCTAAGGCAAGCTCGAGAGTGTACTTTTAATCCTAATTATTTCTATAAATATGTCTTTACTAAAGCAAAGGTTAAGTTTAAAAAAATAGCTTTTTGAATCAACTTCAATTTTGTATTGTTTATATTTGGCACTTTTGGATGACGAGTTTGCCGAGCACTGGTATAGGTGATCTCGTCTGTAGGCAGGGATAATGAAGAAATAAAATTAACAAAGCATTTTAGAAAATCACACATACCCTGCGGTTAGCGATTGATTGGGAAGTAATTCATTATACAGCAGGACAAGGACTCTAAAAATACTTCCAAATTATGTAGACAATTTCTTAAGGAAAAAGAGGATGAAAAAATATACTTCTGTCAATATGGTCTGGCCGTTGCAAACCCCAGATTTCAACTTAATCAAACTTTTTTGGGATGAACTGATAAGAAAATTCGTCTCAAGTGCCCAAATTCCGCAGATGCTCTGTGGCAGATACTCTACATGTGTGGAATAATATTGAATTCGAAACAATCAATAAACTAATTGAGAGTATGGCTGAAAATATAAGAAGTGGTCACTTTAATCAAAAAGACGTGGTGGAAATTTATTTTTGGGAAAGATGTACACTTTGTAATGGATTTTTTTTATCGCTTACATTATTGTATATAGTTTAAATAGTCTATAACATGTATGAATTACTGACATTTTATTTCATTCATAACAAATCATTAAATTAACAAAAATATATATAATCCATAGTTATTCTAAGTAGTCCCAAACTTTTGATCCGCAGTAATATATGCAATTCAATAATTGCTATATTTTGTTAATTGATTTTTGGAAAAATAAATTACAAAAATTTAAATAGAGAAAACAAATGCCTGTATTTACTATAATGATAGCAAGCAGTTTAAATTATTCTTATAGTAGTGTTAGTTAACATGTTTTACGTTAGAGTTCAGGACTGTATATAAACATGGTTGATGTTTATAACATGTTGGAAGGTTGCTATCTTTGGTCAGTGACAGATGCTTTAACTCTCGTAAGAAGTAAGTAATTACATATATATATTCACTAACACCAGTATAAATTACTAATTAATTTCATATAATTAAAAACATATCTTTCAGCAAACATCTCACAGTTAGTAGAATTAATTTGTGGTCTTGTGAAGTAGTTAAGTTAGCCATCAATTATATATAATAAATGCAGGGGAATTTTTACTAGATTGCCTGAGTTGCCATTTACCAATTCACTTACATAGAACTGAATGTTACTGTTATTTTATAAATTGTATTTACTGCAATAGGAGAAAATCTTGTGAGAGTTTCATACCAGATTTTGTTTTGTTTTCATCATACTGTATTTATTTATATGCTCTAAATACAAAAATAATTATTTTAGTGAATGATTATGTGTGTTTGAGAGAGAGATTATTTTTATTTCGTTTGGCACTTGTGACCTTAGTCAAGATAAATTTATTCTTGTCGTTGCCCCTCCAATCTAGTTTACATATGCCTCACCACAAAGACTCGTCTACTGAAGTAGAGGTAGATTAAACTTCTACCACAACACAACCAAGTTGGACATAAAATTGATCTGGGTATGGGGCCATTTACAGAACATAACAATATAGAGATCTAATGTGCTCCCCCATCCTTCTCAGTGCATTTCCATCATCGAAAGTCTAAGTTCAGTACTGTTGGACTCGAATCTGGGACCTCCGCGTTGCTAGCCCAGAGCTAATCCTCTAATCTATTGATGTAAACCGCATATGATTTATATATTGCTTGAGAATTTATAATTATTTTGGGAGGTCAGGGCAAAATAATTTCAATTTAGAATGAGTATCCAATAAAATCAAGCAGGAATTTTTTTTTTTTAAGGAAATACATGATTCCTCCCTATCTTTATGATCTCACCAATGTCCTCTTGAAAGTGGAAAAAAATCAGAATTCCAACAACATATTAATTCTTCATATCAACTTCCGGATGACAGATTTTGTTCAAAACCATATTGTCAGAACTTAAACAAAATATAAAGTTTAACTTTACCGTTTTTGAGTTATGCTGACCACACAGTCACCAAGTTCTAAAAACCACTTTTTCTGATTTTGAGAACCTCATAAACATGTATATCCAAAGAAAACTCGATTTAGAAAATTTGACACGATCTCAATACTTCCCCTTCTGAGTCCAAAAAAACTGGTTTTTAGCAATTGATTAGTATGTGTTGGTGGGAGGGGGGGAGTATATATCAAAAACGAAAAATCGCGAATCTTCAAACAATATTTCGTTAAACTGCTATTAGGAGGTCTGAAAATAAGCTTTTCGCAGAAATCGTTCCACCGAATATGCGACTTTACGGATTTTTTTATTTTCAGTGTTTGGTGATTTTCTCGAGAACGGCTCCAACGATTTTCTTTAAACATGATATATCAGCTATACATACAAAGAGTTATATCTTTTATTTGAAACATTTCTCCAGGAAAATTCATTTAAGGCTGCTTTTGGGATGGGATAGGAATAGATTTTCCACTAAAGTGCTATTTCAGTTTATATTACACAATTTCATCATCAAAATAATAATTGGAATTAAATACGTTATTGAAATTCTGAGTATGAAGAAAATCGGTTAATCGGAAATAAGTTTTTATTGAAACGTATTTTTCAGTTTTATACTATTTTCTCTAAAATGCTGAATACGATTTTCTTTAAACGAATTATGTATTCTACACATATAAAGAGCTTCAACATTTTTTTGAAACATTTTGAAACAAGTCATTTAAGGGAGCTTTTGTGGGAGGAGTGGTTGGTTTTTATCTAAAGTCCTAACATAGTTGATTATAAAGTCCACCATCTAACCAAAATTAATTAATTTTGTTTAAATAATTAATAAATAGATTAATATCAATAAATAATAGATTAACAAAATTCCGAGTTTCAAGAAAATTAATAAACCAATTCCGTCTTCCACGAATTGAGGATCACATTGACAATTTAAAAAATAAGGCTTATTTTTCGCGTTTAGATTTGAGGGATGCATTCCATCAAATTAAAATAAAAGAAACTTCAATTCCGTATACATTTTTATTACTTTCCAGGGCCAGTATGAGTTTGCTAAAATGCCCTTTGGTTTGGCTAATGGTCCATCACATTTTATGCGATTTATTAATCTGGCATTTAGAGATATAATTGAGGCTAACCGAATACTTATATATCTAGATGACATATTGATAGCCTCGGAAACTATCGATGAAAATTAATCCGCTCTAGTCTACCGGAAAGTTAATGATAGACTTGCGTTTTATGTCCCCAGCAGTATGGAAAGAACCGTTATTGATGAATGACATAGAACTGTAGGTCATCAGAGTGTTGACAAGACTGCGGAATACCTAACGCGGATTTATTGGTTTCCTAATATCAGGTCTGAAATTCGGGAACATATTAACAATTGCCTCAAATACATAACCTATTCAAAAAAGAATTCCGGTAAGATGGAAGGGAAGTTCCATTCTAACGATAAGTGGAGAGACCCCTTTTATTGCGTGCATCTCGATCATTATGGACCCTTGGCAAAAACTAAAACAAAATGCCGTTTTGTCTTTGAAATAATAGATTCTTTTACCAAATTTGTAAAGCTATACCCCGTAAAAACTACTAACGCCGACGAAGTTATTAAGTGGTTGAGAAATTACTTTGCTTATTATAGTAAACCGGCAAAGATTGTAACGGATCGTGGAACAGCTTTTAGCTCTAATAAATTCAAAGAGTTCTGTTAAAGCTCTGGTATTTCACATACTATGATAGCCACGGGCACCTCTCATGCAAATGGACAAATAGAAATTATTAATCGTACATTGACTCCCATGTTAACGAAATTATCAGATGCTCCAAATAAATGGGACGAAGCACTTGCGAAAGCTGAATTCGCATTTCATAACACGTGTAACCGCTCGACGGGGGATACCCCTGCTAGACTGCTTTTTGGTTTGAATCAACGGGCAACCCATGTGGAAGATGAACTACGCTCACTGTTACAGTTACAGCTACCTGATACCAGAACATTAGGCCTATTACGGCATAACGCTATTAACCAGTTAGAAACTACTGATAACTACCAAACCGAGTATTACGAACGCAAACATAAGGCCCCTACTCAATACCAAGTAGGTGAGTACGTGATGATTAAGAACGTGGATGTGACCCCAGGAATAAATAAAAAACTGTTACCCGCTTATCGAGGCCCATACGTAGTTAAAAAGGTTTTGGAGAACGATAGGTATGTTATTACGGATCCGGAAGACTTCAATTAACGCAGCTTCCCTATGAAGGAGTAAGTTCTTCGAGTAATATGAAGCGTTGGTTGCCTGCTGAGGCCAGACAAGTTTGGTGATGTTGCTTGATCTTATTATGCTACATTATTTTACTAAGAGCAGTTACAAACACTTAAGACATTGTAATGACATGGAAAGACATACCAATGTCAAAGTGGTTCCAGCCAGCTGCTATCTTAACAAAGGATGGCAGTAATAAAAGAACAATTTATAACCAGCGACCTAGTTGGCCGCCGGCATCAAGACAGCCGCGGCCAAACAAACAACAAAGCCTTTTCATCAATACTTACACCAAAAGCAAGCACCGATAAGTATGGCCACTGACCTAAATAAGGTCAGCAACCTACGAAGGTCGCACACTAGGACAGATGTCTTGGTGTGAGTGTGGCCAACACCAATATATAAACTCTATCATATACAACGAGAGGATCATTATATCTTATACGACGATACGATCATTATATCATCTACGACCAAACGAGCACGTCTATATACACAGTTATATTCAAACTTATCATTTCTTAGTTGTGCACTTTAGTTCAGTTATTTTAATCATTCTAATTTATTAGTTATCTATCTTCTATTTATTCCTAAGAATTTTATTGTTATTATTACCATTTATTACTTTAAAATCATTGTTCAAATACAGTTTATTTTTATAAAATCCGTATTAATAATTCGAGCACTAACTTCCGTTATGCCGTAATAGGCCTACATATCTGGTATCAGGTAGCTGTAACTCTAACAGTGAGCGTAGGTCATCTTCCACATGGGTTGCCCGTTGATTCAAATCAAAAAGGAGTCTAGCAGGGATATCCCCCGTCGAGCGGTTACACGTGTTATTAAATGCGAATTCAGCTTTCGCAAGTGCTTCGTCCCATTTATTTGGAGCATCTGATAATTTCGCTAACATGGGAGTCAATGTACGATTAATAATTTCTATTTGCCCATTTTGGCAGATGTCCAAGCGCTGTTGTTTATGCAACTGTGTGAGTTGTTTTGGGACCCATCTTGCACAGACTTTAAGAAACCCAAGTCTGTTGTGGATGATTTCCTAGGCAGAACCATGACTAATTTGCAGACAATGAGCCACTTTATCAATAGTTACCCGTCTGTCCATCACAATCATTTCACTTGCACGTTCAATGTTCTCCTCATTTGTGGCGGTAAATGATCGTCCGGCTCCTTCGTCATGCGTAACACTCGTACGACCATCTTTGAATTTTTCAATCGATTCGTAGACACACCGTTGAGGCAACACACTGTTCCCGTACTGTACCGAACGTCTTCGATGAATTTCGGCCCCTGGTACACCTTCCGACCACAAAAAACGGATCACTGAACGCTGCTCTTCTTTGGTGCAAACAGAAAGCGGAGCAGCCATGGTTTAGGGCACGACAGTCACCATAGAACTAACCTCGTAGCGTCTAACCTATGTAGCCATAACAACAACGAAACAACGCATGCGCCATCTATGCTTTACGATAGTACTACCAACATTATGAAAATTATAACCACATTGCGGATAATTATTGACTTACCCTCGTACATTACTAATGGTTAAAAAAAATAAAAAATAACCAAAATCAGACTCTTAATTCCATCTTGTTTGTCTTATGAACCCTGTGAGTAACTAATTGGTGACTATTATAAAAAACAAAACAAACTTAATATTAAATTTAGAAGTGGGATTCAAAGTCCGTCCAATCTTTGAAATATTTAAATACCAATTTCTCGCAGGACCGACAAAATGAGTTTTTCTACTATTTCAAGCTTAAACGATTCCGGCCACTGATGTAGTCTGGCCGGAAGCTGAACCCCAGCTGGATCAAATTAAAAAACCTACCTATATCGTCAGGTGTTGATATGGTTACTACACAACTTGGTGGATCAGGTGAAGATGAGACATTCCTACTAAAATCTACATTCTCCGGGGGTACAACACTTCCAGCAACAAGTGAATGGTTGATCAATCATTAAAATTCGGAATAGATAATAGTCACATGTTAATGAGAAATTATGAAAATATAGAAGTGGAAATAAATGCGAGGGCACAATTTCGAGTAAAATATGTCATTACTTGAAATTCTTTCGTCTGGTTATTCTGCAAAGCGGACAAGAGCAACCGATTTTGAATCTCTGTTGCATGCAATTACTTGGGGAGTAGCGACCCCACGGGTTACCACCGCTCACAATTCCATGCAGTTCGTCAGAACAATAACACTTAAACTACATACACTCTACTCTTTACAGATAAGGACAAACAGAGTGTCTCCGTCCCTAGTTAATTGACCGAGGGAGAGGGAAGGGATTGGTTCAGTGATAGCGCGCTGGACTAGCAACGCGGAGATCCCTGGTTCGAATCCAACATTCTGCCATTTTCTTTTCCTAGGTGCCTTTACAGCTCATGTCCAGTGATGGGCAGTGTAGTCTGCAGTTAGAGAAAGAACACTGCTTGGAGGCCAGCAGTGCACTGAGTAGGCTCCAGGGAGCATATACATCTTTCAAGTCGCAATACAATAATTCCCAACAACAACAATCTACAATCTACCAACAGTGGAAGGTAATAAACCTGGTAGTGATTGTTAGAAGTAATTAAAGGGTTCGGGTTGAAGTGTATATTATTTCAGTATGTGTGTGATAAGTTTGAAAAGATATACGGCACACACTCAACCCCTCGAAACATTTGGCTTATAAATACACACACACACGCAAACATATAGAATAAAACTTACATACAGCAATTCTGTGAATTTATTAATGCTATAAATTTCCAAAATTTTATAAGATTTTGTTTATATTAATATAGTATTTTTGTATATTTACATATACAAACATTACATACATATTTAACGTACATATTTACATATTAACATATTTAATTTATCCCCCCCCCAAATCTGGGGTGAAACACTCACAACAACCTTCTCTTAGTCCAGTTTTTAAAATTGAAATTCACAAATTTTATAATTACAGTATCTAAATTGGATGAAATTAATTGGAGTTGTCGAAAACTGAAAAAAAAAAACTGTTCAATAAAAGCGCACTCCCGGTTCACTAATTTTCCTGAAAAACTCGGTATTCTTGCTATCTATTAATTTATAGCTCTATATATGTGTGGGTCACGATTCTAATTTAAAAAGAAAATCGTTGCAGACGTTTTCGAAAAAATAACGGAAAATTGAAAAATACATTTCACTAAAAATCGCATTTCCGATCATCCGATTTATTTTTTTTTAAACTCAGAATTTCAACAACACATTTAATTCTAATTAATATTATTTTGATCATAGAATTTTTGCAATGGTGGTTACTGTGTATACAAATAGATTTTCAACATATCGCTGACAGTTGCATGAAAGCTGTTTACTCTGTGGAGAAATTTCTTCTTTTGAAATATTTGATGGCTTTTTATGATTAGATTCAGGTGGATATTTGCTTTGTTTTTTTTATTTCTGAATTAGGTGGTAAACTGTTATTTGTTGTCTTCAGATACCGCACGAACAGAATTCAGAGTAGTATTCGAAATAGGGGATGATGAATATTATTATTCACTAGAACCTCATCATATGTATATCGCTCGTCATGTTCTTTAGGATCTTCTTCTCATTTCCAACATTTGCATCTGTGGCAACATTGTTAAGTAAGAGTGGTAACCTATAGAAGGTTACACAGAGTGTGTTGGCTAATCATTCATGTATATAGTATTGTGTATTGCCTCGGTGTACTAATAAAACAGTTTACTTCTTTCTTATTAATATTATCAAATATTAAGCCCTCACTTTCATATGTGGGATTACAACATGGCTACTTTAGGTTCAGTTGGAAAAATTGAACGTAATATTACAAGGGCTTTACTTAATGCCATTAGAGCCTTTCATATGTAAGTGTATGAAGAAGAAGGTAATCGTCAGAAACGATCAAGATTACGTAACTTTGAAGCTTTTCCTTTTCATTTCAAATCAGCTGAATTTGAAGCTAAATTGAAATTTATTGAAGAAAAGTTAACTGAAGGGACTTAACCTTAGTGTGTGATATAGTGAATATTGACCATGAAGGTGACCAAAGTGTTTTGGCCAAACGTATTTGTGTTCATCAGAGACATTTGCCGTGGTAGCCTGCTTCATTTTGTGGTCATCGACCGGTTTCGGGCGTCCGCCCATCTTCAGGATGCGTTTTTCAGACAGTGTCACAACACAGACTTGCACAGAGCAAACTTAGTTCCACACTCAGAGTCACTCCCACAACTTTCTCTCACTCCACTTATCAAAATTATAGTTGACAAATTTTATAGTTTGTGTATCAAATTAATTCAAATACGACGAAAACTAAAAAACCGTTCAGTAAAAGCCCACTTCCGGTTAACTAGTTTTCTTGAAACTCTGAATTTTGGCCATCCATTTATTTCTAATTAATTTTGTTTGGATGATAGAATTGTATAATCAACTATGATCGCACTTAAGAGAAAAACATAATCCACCCCTCCCCTAAAAGTGCCATTAAATGAATTTTCCTTTAGAAATGTTTTAAATAATGTTTTAAACACTCTTTGTATGAGTGTTAATATATCATGTTTGGAGAAAATCGTCGCAGCAATTTTTGAGAAAATCGCGAAAAAGTAAAAAAATCATTTAGTAAAAGTGGTAAAGTAAACGCACTTCCGGTTATCCGATTTTTATCAAACTCGGAATTTCAAGAACATATTTAATTCTACCCTGAGTCCAAAAAAGTGGTTGTTAGCAAATGGTCTGTGTGTGTCTGTGTGTCCGTGTGTCTGTGTATGTATGTGAACAGCATAGCTCAAAAACGAAAAACCGTAGAACGTTGAAACTTGATATTCCGTCTAGGTATCACCATGGCATCTGACAGTGGGTCACCTGTCAAAATTCCTCAACCGGAAGTACCACTTTACTTAGTGGTGTTTTTACGTTTTTGCAATTTTCTCAAAAATGCCTCCAACGATTTTCTTCAAACTTGCTATATCAACTACACATACAAAGAGCTACAACTTTTATTTGAAACATTTCTCTGGGAAAATTCATTTAAGGCCACTTATGGGGGAGGGTGGGGTTCGATATTGGGTTTTCACTGGAAATATCCGTTGTGAGGTCCCTGAGTCCAAAAAAGTGGTTGTTAATAAATGGTCTGTGTGTGTGTGTCTGTGTGTCTGTATATGTATGTGAACAGCATAGCTCAAAAATGAAAAACCTAGAAACTTGATATTCCGTCTAGGTATCACCATGGCATCTGACAGTGGGTCATCTGTCAAAATTCCTCAACCGGAAGTACCACTTTACTTAGTGGTGTTTTAACGTTTTTGCAATTTTCTCAAAAATGCCTCCAACGATTTTCTTCAAACTTGGTATATCATCTACACATAATTCCATCTTGTTTGTCTTATGAACCCTGTGAGTAACTAATTGGTGACTATTATAAAAAACAAAACAAACTTAATATTAAATTTAGAAGTGGGATTCAAAGTCCGTCCAATCTTTGAAATATTTAAATACCAATTTCTCGCAGGACCGACTAAATGAGTTTTCCTACTATTTCAAGCTTAAACGATTCCGGCCACTGATGTAGTCTGGCCACAGAGTTAATTGAATGTAACCAATCTTCTGCAATACAAACAGTCTCCTTACTACAAAAATCCTGTATGCTCTTAGTAAAATCTGTCATTACTTGAAATTCTTTCGTCAGGTTATTCTGCAAACCGGACAAGAGCAACCTATTTTGAATCTCTGTTGCATGCAATTACTTGGGGAGTAGCGACCCCACGGGTTACCACAGCTCACAATTCCATGCAGTTCGTCAGATCAATAACACTTAAACTACATAATACGCTACTCTTTACAGATAAGGACAAACACAGTGTCTCCATCCGAAACATAGTTAATTGACCGAGGGAGAGGGAAGGGATTGGTTCAGTGATAGCGTGCTTGACTAGCAACGCGGAGATCCCTGGTTCGAATCCAATATGCTGCCCTTAGATTTTCTTTTCCTAGGAGCTTTTACAGCTCATGTCCAGTGATGGGCAGTGTAGTCTGCAGTGAGAGAAAGAACACTGCTTGGAGGCCAGTAGTGCACTGAGAAGGCTCCAGGGAGCATATACATCTTTCAAGTCGCAGTGCATATTCCCAACAACAGCAACTACAATCTACCAACAGTGGAAGGTAATAAACCTGGTAGTGATTGTTAGAAGTAATTAAAGGATTCGGGTTGAAGTGTATATTATTTCAGTATGTGTGTGATAAGTTTGAAAAGATATAGGGCACACACTCAACCCCTGGAAAGATTTGGCTTACAAATGCGTACACGCACACATATGAAACAAAACTTATATACAACAATTCTGTGAATTTATTAATGCTATAAATTTCCAAAATTTTATATGATTTTGTTTATATTAATATTATAGTATTTTTGTATATTTACATATACAAACATTACATACATATTTAACGTACATATTTACATATTAACATATTTAATTCCCCCCCCCCCCAAAATCTGGTGTGAAACACTCACAACAACCTTCTCTTAGTCCAGTTTTTAAAATTGAAATTCACAAATTTTATAATTACTGTACCTAAATTGGATGAAATAATTGCAGTTGTCGAAAACTGTTCAATAAAAGCGCGCCGAAAAACTCGGTATTTTTGCTATCGATTAATTTATAGCTCTTTATATGTGTGGGTCACGATTCCAATTTAAAAAGAAAATCGTAGGAGACGTTTTCAAAAAAATAGCGGAAAATTGAAAAATACATTTCACTAAAAATCGCATTTCCGATTATCCGATTTATTATTTTTTTTGAACTCAGAATTTAAACAACACATTTAATTCTAATTAATATTATTTAGATCATAGAATTATATAGTAAATTGAAATAGCACTTTAGAGGGAAACCTAATCCAACCTCTCCCACAAAGATGCCCAAATGAATTTTTTCAGAGAAATGTTTTAAACATTGTAGGTTTCTGTATGTTTAGTTGATATAACAAGTTTGTAGAAAATCGTGGAAGCCATTTTTGTAAGAAAATCGCAAAAAAATTAAAAAAAAAAGAAAAAAACATTCAGTAATGTGGTACTTTTAACAGATGATCTACAGTCGATGGTAACTAAACATATTATCAAGTTTGAACTTTCTATGGTTTTCATTTTTCAGCTATGCTGTTCACATACATACACAAACACACCATGTTCTAAAAAACCACTTTTTTAAATTCAAGGGACCTCAAAAAAGGTGTATTTTCAGTGAAAACTCGATATCGATTACAGTACTTCCGCTTTACTAGGAGTAAGAGAAAGTAAAAATAAAAAAAATACATGCAAATACTTCGTTTGCTCAACCCATGAGCCGCCATCACGATGATGTGATGTTGCGGTAGTTTAATAGGATCGGATTCTATTAGCAGCAATCCAAAGCGTCTTCGTATAGTATCTGTACATATAAATGCCTACTACTTATATAAAAAATTTTTTACAGGGTTCTGGGAATCCTATCTGCTAGGTTTACATTAAACTGCCACTATAAGCATTTGTTGAGATAGGGCGCTGCCAGAATCTTTCACTTGTATAACCCCTACCACCTTTTTTATGGCCAAATCAACTAATCTACAATATTCAACACATATATTTACTCTTCTTTACATATAACGCCATTAATTTGTACTAACTATTTTTGCTTTAGTTTTTGAATCTAAATCATAAATTATGGAACCATATCTATTTCTATAAATACAAAAATGACCATTATCCAGAATTGTACATTTTGTTACAGACTTGGTATTTCCAACGGGACCGCTAATACTTCTAGAGGGAACATAAATAACGTACCATTAAAAAAAAAACCTTCACGATGGCATCGGATGGCCGTGCAAGAAATCAAGGGGAAGAAAATGACCTTGACACAGACACAGGAAAGGAGAAAAGGAAAAATCACACTGCACCTGCATGTCCTGTCAGCTTGCCTTACAAATGTAGTGTGTGTAATTATAGTTGTGCAAAATCTTCAACCTTAAAGATACATATCCGTTCACATTCTGGTGAGAAGCCATATAAATGTAGTGAATGCAATTACAGTTGTACACAGTCCGGACAATTAAAAATACATATGCGAATACACTCAGGCGAGAAACCATACAAATGTTGTGAGTGCAATTATAGCAATAAAACATCCGGAGGTTTAAAAGTTCATATGCGAACACATTCAGGCGAGAAGCCATACAAATGCAGTGAATGTAATTACAGTGGTTCAATTTCTTCATCATTAGCATTACATATGCGAACACATACAGGCGAAAAGCCATACAAATGTAGTGAATGCAGTCACAGTTCCAGAACTGCCGATAAGTTAATATTACACCAGCGAACACATACAGGTGAGAAGCCATATAAATGCAGTGAATGTAATTACAGTTGTGCACAGTCCGGAACGTTAAAATCACATATTATGCATATACATACTGGCGAGAAGCCATACAAATGTTGTGAGTGTAATTATAGCACTAAAACATCCGGAAGTTTAAAAGTTCATATGCGAACACATTCAGGCGAAAAGCCATACAAATGTAGTGAATGTAATTACAGTTGTTCAGTGTCTTCATCATTAGCAATACATATGCGAACACATACAGGCGAAAAGCCATACAAATGTAGTGAATGTAATTACAGTGGTTCAATTTCTTCATTATTAGCATTACATATGCGAACCCATTTGGCGAAAAGCCATACAAATGTAGTGAAGGCAGTCACAGTTCCAGAACTGCCGATAAGTTAATATTACACCAGCGAACACATACAGGTGAGAAGCCATATAAATGCAGTGAATGTAATTACATGGTTCATGTCTTCATCAGTAGCCATACTATGCGAACACATTCAGGCGACACGCCATACAAATGCAGTGATGTAATTACAGTGGTTCAATGTCTTCATCATTAGCATTACATAGCGAACACATACGGCGAAAAGCCCATACAAATGTAGTGAATGCAGTTCACAGTCCCGGAACTGCCCGAATTAAGTTACATATTACACCAGCGAACCATACAGGTGAGAGCCATATAAATGCAGTTGAATGTAATCCAGGTTGTGCACAGTCCGGAACGTTCAAAGCACATATTATGCATATACATACTGGCGAGAAGCCATACAAATGTTGTGAGTGTAATTATAGCACTAAAACATCCGGAAGTTTAAAAGTTCATATGCGAACACATTCAGGCGAAAAGCCATACAAATGCAGTGAATGTAATTACAGTGGTTCAATTTCTTCATCATTAGCATTACATATGCGAACACATACAGGCGAAAAGCCATACAAATGTAGTGAATGCAGTCACAGTTCCAGAACTGCCGATAAGTTAAAATTACACCAGCGAACACATACAGGTGAGAAGCCATATAAATGCAGTGAATGTAATTTCGGTGGTATATCGTCCGACGTTTTGAAAATACATGCGCGTACACATTCAGGTGAGAAGCCCTACGTATGTAGTGAATGCAATTACCGTTGTTCACAATTGGGAAATTTAAGAAAACACATGCGAAAACATACTGGCGAGAAGCCATATAAGTGTAGTGAATGCAGTTACACTTGCGCACAATCCAGCCATTTGATTACACATAAGCTAACACATACTCGCTTGATGCCATATAAGTGTAGTGAATGCAATTACAGTTGTAGTCTTTCTCGAAATTTGAGAAAACATATGGAAACCCATACGATTGAAAATAGCTGATGATAAAAACCAATTAGTAAAGTTGCATTTCTAATTAATTGATTTTGTCTGAAATCTTCGTGTCTGATTCGTTGGTAATGTCTAAACTACTTGTGAGAGATACCACACTGACAGGTGGTCATAGACACCGTAATATCTAATGACTCTTTGCAGGCAAGCGTAAGAAATCACAACTTCCATAAGACTTCCTAAATCTATTTTTACTTTCTCCAAGAGGAACTATTGCAATCGTGTTACGATTCTATATATTCTTTGCTGTAGCGAAAGTAAGTGATACAAAATTCTAAACTGCAATATGATAGAGAACATTCTTTTCGATCAGTTTGGAACAATGCTTTAGATCAAGGCTCCGCAACCTTTTCTTGCCCAAGGTACAACAAACTTGTTCCGCAGATTTTGTGGCACATTAAAAGTAAATATGTAAAAATGCATAAATATTACATAATTTTTGTTATTTTGTACATAGAAATACATACCTATACTCATATAACATAGTGTAAAAAAGAAGGGTATTTATGTGATACCTGAGCTTGTTTCCATGTACACAAACGCTTTATCAGAGATATTTTCCTTAGTAGCCTGCTTCTTTCAAGTTCAAAATAAAATTCAAGCACAAAAAGTTTCGGTTAAGAATGAAATACGCAAATTTTTACAAAAAAAAGGAAAAATTTAACAGATAACGAAAGACAGACAGACACACACACACACACACACTTTGGACTAGCCATGAATTGTTTTTATAAACTACATGAATGAAGAGAAAAATTGAATTACCTTAGATCGGTTTTTCACATAATGAAGCAGGTTATCCAAAAAAATATCTCTGATGCTTTCTACCTCTGTAGATCCAACCACAACAACTAATGCTTTATATTCGGCTCGAATTTGAAAGTACAACACGAAGGTCTCGATCAAGACCTTTTAAGCCAGGACCGCTTATCATTTTTATTTAACACTTTGTTCACATAAATATATCATGGAAAATGGGAGTAGAATTGAAATAACGTGGTCTGAAATCCGAGGATACTTTTTCCTAACCAAAATGCGGAAAGCATCCAATGGAACTTCGGCAAAGTGAAGTTTTGGCGTCCCGACCGTTACTCAGTTTAATATATTCCTCTCGAATTTGCAAAGAAAGTGCGTCTGTAGAATTTATAGCATCGGTTGCAAAACGATTTTGAATCCTGGTCGAATTGATCTGTATTAATTGAATAAAAATAGTAGTCAAAGTTATTCAACAATTTTTGGTATTATTTTTATCGGAATTATTAGTTTATTATACACGACGAGCCACATGCAGCAACACTGCGTTGTACCTACTATTATGCGTATAGCGGCACATATAGCGTTGCCTGTGGTGCTGTGGCAACCGAGTTGCGGATCACTGCTCTAGATAAGAATAGTGAAACCCATCAGTTCAGATCAAAACGTCATTGTCCAGATAGAGCTGAATAATGTAATCGCTATCGTAGATTAAATTTAGAAATAATACATTGCATAATTAATCAAATTAACTATTGATTTTCGTTAAAAGCTTTTAAACAATAAAAGAAAAGAAAAAAATTGACGATATATTATTATTATTAATTTGTCCATTGTTTGCCAATTTTCATATCATTTTATTTCTGTGGTAACGGCTAAAAGTATGTGTCTCTTATAAATCAATCCAAATAACTTTCTTAAAATTAAATAATAAACAGTTTCTGATTTATTTTCTGTTACCTTATTTACTTATCTCAAGTGTTTGTATCTTTTTTCACTATATTATTATTTATAGTTATAATATATGAGTTACTTATACATATTGCTATGTTCATAGTTTAATGTGTTTTACATGTTTAAAATTTATGATGAATGTTATTAATAAATTTATTATGTTAGAAAATTGTTGGAAAATTTATGATGTTATTAATATTATTTCTTTCCTGATAAATTCTGTTTACTTAGCAATGGCGACCGACCTTAATGATTTATCCCATTATCTATTTCAATGCCCCGCGTTCTAAACGCAAAGAAATAAATATCCAATTACATTTTTTAAGGAAGCTGTTTCGCTTGATGGGAACTTTGTAAATTACTTTTAAAGTATAGACTAGAAGAAAATTAATGCTTTGTTCAAATATGTTGTGAAGAAGTCTTTTAAAAAAGTCATTCATCAGAATGAAAAGAAAACATATGTTACAGTTTATCTTCTATCTGTATAAAAATTCAGCATCCGTATGTTTGTGGCCGCAAAAGTCGAAAAGTAGTCGATGGATTGACTTGAAATTTTTACACAACGTTACATTTCTATATAAAAGTGTTTATATATACTTTTTATTCCTAAGTTCCTACGGATACGGGAAATTCCGAGCGTTTCGTGAGTTTGGCAGAAATAGATAGAAGCAGACGTGTTACGATCGTGGCGCCTCTCTGCCAAAGATATTCTGCACAGAATACCTCAAGAAATGCAATCATGGCTTGGATTTCACAGAAGAAATATACAGTGAAGCAACAATCTTCATTGAGGTTCTTTG
This sequence comes from Triatoma infestans, assembly GCA_011037195.1. NCBI lineage: Eukaryota > Metazoa > Arthropoda > Insecta > Hemiptera > Reduviidae > Triatoma > Triatoma infestans. The sequence continues at coordinate 24,246 of JAAEAF010000463.1, forward strand.
TCTTGCAATGTGTGGCAAGTTGAGGGCACTATTGAGAGTAACAGTACCGAATAGGATCGATCAATGCAACATTCGAGAGAGAACTGCTCAGAGAGCAATCATACATCAGAAATGGCTTACAGCTATTCGTCCAAGAAAATACACTGAAACTATTTCAAGAACAGAAGATAGCATTTGATACCATCATACAATCTGTGACCAACCAATCCGGTGGATTTACTTTTTGGACGCTCCGGGTAGAACTGGAAAAACGTTCTTAATTTCCTTAATCCTGGCTAAAATCCGTTCAAATGGCGACTTGCTTCTTCAGTTAATGCTACTATGTTGACGGAAGGGGGTAGAACAGTGCATTCAGCTCTTAAAAATATTCTTTCAGTTAAAAACATTTTTTATTTCTTTCCTTTCAGTTCACAGCAACGCAAAGTAGGGTATTAAATTGAATGATGTGTTTTCTTGCTGAATCTATGTTAGCTATCATCTTCTATTTACTTCCCTAATAATTAAAATCAAACTCAGCCACAGCTAAGCGTGGCCGGGTTTAGCTAGTACTTAATAAACCTGTAAGTTAAATCATATTTCAAACCTCCTTTTAAGTTTTACATTGGAGGTTTATTATTTTTCTAATTGAGCTGTGGACAGATTTAAATATATATATTTCTTTTATTTTTCTTATATATTTCTTTTAAACTTTTTGTTTTTCTTAGTTATTGAAACATCGTCGTAAAAACATATGCGGCATCCTTGCACGCATGTATACCTAAATATGGTTTTTTTAATTAAGTTTTTTATTATGCATTCCACACAACATCTAGCTGATTCTGATTCGCATACATCATACATCATCATATTACGCACGCACCTTTTTTCTTTTTTTTTTTAAATATATAACTAGCAGATTAAAAACTAAAATCTGTGTAAGAACTGTTTGGTGCATGTATAATGTTTGCACTTGTGCATGTATAATGTAATTGCGTTTCTGTTGCTATTGTGGGAAGAGTGTTTTGAATAATGATTCACTGGCAAATTTTGTCTGTTCGTTTATTAAGTTTTGTGTCTTGTGTTTATATATTTCGATTTGTTCTATTATGTCAAGTCGTCGTCCTTTGTGGCCAGAATGTATTAGCTTCATCGTGGTCTTGATGTCATCGGGTTTGTGTTTGTTAGTGTTTAGGTGGTTGGCATAATTTGAGTCGACTTTTTGTATTTGTATGAACTGATATGTTCGGTAAATCGTTCCTTGATTTTTCTGCCGGTCTGCCACCAAGTGCGGATTTTGTTGCCTAATTTGTTCTTTGTTCGGAAGGATGTTTTAATGCCAAGTTTCTTGAAAAAATTTGTGAGTTTGTACTTGTGGCTTCTTGTATATGTGAATGTGGCGAATTTGTCTGCTGTTTCTTTGTCAGTCCTATTTCGGTGGTGTGGTTCGTTTTTGAGGAGTTCATTAAAGGTGTTCTCAGCTATTTTGTAGATTGTCTGCAATTCTTGTGTAGGTTCGCCGGTGTGTATTTAAGTCTGTTCGTCAGATGTCTAAGTGCAGCTAGTTTGTGTTGGGCAGGGTGGTTGGAATTGTGCGGTATGATAGCATCTGATGTAGTTGGTTTTCTGTGTATTTCGTATTCCAGTTTATTGTCGCTTATTGTGAATTTTATGTCTAAGAAGTTGAGAGTGTTGTTCGTTTCTTTTTCGTACGAGAATTTTATTTGCTGGTTTATGTTGTGAAGGTAATGTACTATTTTGTCTGTGTCTATGTCGTTTTCCAATATGAGGAAGGAATCGTCCACGTATCGTGCATAAAATGTTACACCGAACTCCGCTTTCAGTTTTGGTACGTAAGTTTCTTCCATGTTTTGTATAAATATTTCCGATAGGATAGCTGATGTGGGGTGCCCCATTCCCAGTCCGTCAGAAGCGAGATAGAACTTGTTGTTAAATCTAAAGTAGTTTTGTGTCGTTGTGGTTTGTACTAAGTTGGTGAGTTGGTGAACCAATTGCGTGGATACTTCTGGTTTCAGCTTTCGTTTCATTATGTCCAGTGTGCCCTTGAATGGTTTGGAGGTGTATAGGTTGGTAATATCGAGGGATAAGAAACGGGAATTTGGGATGAGTCTTATATTCTCTGATACACACTTTGTGTGCATTTATTTTTATATATTTTATTTTGACTAGTTAATTGTAAAGTAAATCTCCCCCTAACAACAGAGTTTAAAAATTAGATCCCAATGTGTTGTTTCCATTGTAAGGAAAATGTGCCCTTTAATAATCCAAACAAGTGGAACCGTTTATGCTACTCACACACATTTTCTAAAAACCATTTTTTTTGTATTCCGAGGATCTCAAAACGTTTATTTCCATTGAAACCTCGATAACGAAAATTCGACACGATTAACATACTTCCTCAATAATAACAGTAAAAGGAAGTGAAAATATTAAAACATGCAACTACTCAGAATGTATTTTAATTCAAGCCAAATATTTCCCTTTCTGTAAAACGTGCTCCTTTGGTATAAACTCAAATCCACTGTATCTGGAATTGGTTTTGTTCTTGTATTCACGTATTGCCATTAGATATTGGAATATATAGAGTTGAACAATGTTACTATATTAACTAGTAACCTAAAAGTAATGGCGGCTTCCACTGTTTGTCACTTTTGTTTATTCACTAATACTTTTGATTTGATAAATGTCACATTATAACGCATTTGCAGAAAAATATTGTTTTTTTTCTAATCCTTCAATATTGTTTATTAATGATTTCTTCACTAACGTAATTGAACCCTTACTGGCTGGTCCTCTACTTTTCTCTTTTGTTACGAAGATGTATATACGTAATAATCCTTTGAAAAGCTTCTGCAAAAGTCTGAAGTGATGCAGGAAAGGAAGATGATGGGATTATTAAACCTAAGAATGAGACGAATTATGGTGAGTTCCAAGGGCCGGAGAAATCTGTTATTCTAAGAACCGAGTTATATTCAGAATAAGAGGACACAGCTTTCTTGGAAAGATGGCTATGTATTTTTTACTTTCTCTTACTCCTAATAAGAGGAAGTATTGTAATCGTGTCAAATTTTCGATATCGAGTTTTTAACGGAAATATCCGTTTTGAGATCTCCTAAATCCAAAAAAGTGGTTTTTACCAAATGGTCCGTGTGTATGTATATGAACAGCATAACTTAAAAAAGGAAAACCGTAGAAAGTTGAAACTTAATATTCCGTTTAGGTATCTTCATGGGATCTGACAGTGCGTTATCTGTCAACATTCCTCAACCGGAAATACCACTTTACTAGTGTTTTTTTTACGTTTTCAAAAAAATGGCTCCGACGATTTTCTATAAATTTGTTGTATCAACTACACATACATGTGGGGAGTGGGATTACAAGCGGGGGAGGGGGTGGAGTTAGGTTTTTATTTAAAGTGCTATTTCAGTTTATTAAACAATTTTACCATCTTAATAATGTTAATTAGAATTAAATATGTTGTTGAAGTTCCGAGTTTGAGAAAAATCGGATAACCTGAAGTGCGTTTATTTTATTACTTTAGTGAATGATTTTTTCACTTCTTCACGATTTTTTCAGAAATGGCTGTGACGATTTTCTTGAAACATCGTATATAAACTAAACATGCAAAGATCTACATCTTCTGTTTAAAAAATTCATTTAAGGGTACTTTTAGGGGAGGGTTGGGGTTAAATAAAGGGAGGGCCTCTAAATTGCTATCATAGTTGATTATACAGTTCTATCATCCAAACAAAATTAATTACAAATAAATAGATAACCAAAATTCCTAGTTTTAAGAAAATTAGTTAATCGGAAGTGCGCTTTTTCTGAACAGTTTTTCAATTTTCGACAAATTTCGTTAACTTTGGTACACAAACTATAACATTTGTCAATTATAATTTTGAGAACATGTGTAAGAGAAAGTTGTGTGACTGTTTCACACCAGGTTTTTAGAGTTACAAAGTAAGACGTCGGCCCTTTTTTACGTGAAAGTTGTTGAATAATAAACTGAACATCAAAAGATGTGAAAGCAAACAATTTTATGGGGTCCTAGGGATTCTATCAGTTAAGTTTAAATTGAAACTGCCACTATAGGCATTGTTTGTTGATATAAGTTTGTTCTTATAAATACATTTCACTAAAATTGAAAAATACATTTCACTAAAAATCGCATTTCCGATTATCCGATTTATTTTATTTTTTATTAAACTCAGAATTTCAACAACACATTTAATTCTAATTAATATTATTTAGATCATAGAATTATATAGTAAATTGAAATAGCACTTTAGAGGGAAACCTAACCCAACCCCTCCCACAATGGTGCCCTTAAGTGAATTTTTTCAGAGAAATGTTTTAAATATTGTATATTGTAAATGTTGTAGATTTTTGTATGTTTAGTTGATATAACAAGTTTGAAGAAAATCGTGGGAGCCATTTTTGTATGCAAATCGCAAGAAATTTAAAAGAAAAAACATTCAGTAAAGTAGTACTTCCGGTTGAGGAATTTTGACAGATGAACTACAGTCGATGGTAACTAAACATATTATCAAGTTTGAACTTTCTATGGTTTTTGTTTTTCAGCTATGCTTCACATACATACACCAACACACATACACATCCACCATTTTTTAAAAACCACTTTTTTAAATTCAAGGGACCTCAAAAAAGGTGTATTTTTAGTAAAAACTCGATATCGATTACAGTACTTCCGCTTTACTAGGAGTAAGGGGAAGTAAAAATAAAAAAAAAACATGTAAATACTTCGTCTGCTCAGCCCATGAGCCGCCATCACGATGAAGTGATGTTGCGGTAGTTTAATAGGATCGGATTCTATTAGCAGCAATCCATAGCGTCTTCGTATAGTATCTGTACATATAAATGCCTATTACTTATTTTAAAACAATTTTGCAGGGATCTGGGATCCTATCAGTTAGGTTTAAATTAAACTGCCACCATAAGCATTTGTTGAGATAGGGCGCTGCCAGAATCTTAGTTTTGTCATATGTGTAACCCCTAACACCTTTATTATGGCCAGATCAACTAATCTACAATATTCAACACCTATATTTACTCTTATTTACATATATCGCCATTAATTTGTACTAACTATTTTTGCTTTATTTTTTGAATCTAAATATAAATTATGGAACCATATTTATTTCTATAAATACAAAAATGACCATTATCCAGAATTGTACATTTTGTTACAGACTTGGCATTTCCAGCGGGTCAGCTAATACTGCCCAGTCTTCTAGAGGGAACATAAATAACTTATCAAAAAAAAAAAAACCTTCACGATGGCATCAGATGGCCGTGTAAGAAATCAAGGGGAAGAAAATGACCTTGACACAGACACAGGAAAGGAGAAAAGGAAAAATCACACTGCACCTGCATGTCCTGTCAGCTTGCCTTACAAATGTAGTGTGTGTAATTATAGTTGCGCAAAATCCGGAACATTAAAGATACATATCCGTACACATTCTGGTGAGAAGCCATATAAATGTAGTGAATGCAATTACAGTTGTACACAGTCCGGAATATTAAAGATACATATCCGTACACATTCAGGCGAGAAGCCATATAAATGTAGTGAATGCAATTACAGTTGTACACAGTCAGGAATATTAAAATGACATACGCGTGTACATACTGGCGAAAAGCCATACAAATGTAGCGAGTGTATCTATAGCTGTACAACATCCGGATATTTAATAATACACAGACGATTACATTCTGGTGAGAAGCCATATAAATGCAGTGAGTGCAGTTTCAGTTGTAAAGCATCTGGAGGCTTGAAATCACATGTGCGAACACATTCAAGTGAGAAGCCATACAAATGCAATTACGTCAGTAAAACACCTGGAAGTTTAAAAGTACATTCGCGATCACATTCGGACGTAAAGCCATATAAATGCAGTGAATGCAATTTTAGATGCATGACATTCGGACTTTTAAAAGTACATATGCCAACACATACAAGTGAAAAGCCATACAAATGCAGTGACTGCAAATTCACTTGTTCACAATCTGGATATTTAGGAACGCATATGCTAATACATTCCGGGAAAAAGCCACATAAATGTACTGAATGCAATTTCAGTTGTAAAACAGCCGGCGAATTAAAAGTACATATGCGAACACACTCAAGCGAGAAACCATACAAATGTTGTGAGTGCAATTATAGCACTAAAACATCCGGACATTTAAAAGTTCATATGCGAACACATTCAGGCGAGAAGCCATACAAATGCAGTGAATGTAATTACAATTTTTCAATGTCTTCATCATTAGCAATACATATGCGAACACATTCAGGCGAGAAGCCATACAAATGCAGTGCATGTAATTACAGTTGTTCAAGGTCTTCATCATTAACAATACATATGCGAACACATTCAGGCGAGAAGCCATACAAATGCAATGAATGTAATTACAGTTGTTCAATGTCTTCATCATTAGCAATACATATGCGAACACATTCAGGCGAGAAGCCATACAAATGCAGTGAATGTAATTACAGTTGTTCAAGGTCTTCATCATTAACAATACATATGCGAACACATTCAGGCGAGAAGCCATACAAATGTAGTGAATGTAATTACAGTTGTTCAGTGTCTTCATCATTAGCATTACATATGCGAACACACTCAGGCGAGAAACCATACAAATGTAGTGAGTGCAATTATAACGGTACAACACCCAGCGCTTTTAAAGTACATATGCGAACACATACAGGCGAGAAACCATACAAATGTAGTGAGTGCAATTATAGCGGTACAACACCCAGCGCTTTTAAAGTACATATGCGAACACATACAGGTGAAAAGCCATACAAATGCAATGAATGCAAATTCACTTGTTCACAGTCTGGAAATTTAGGATTGCATATGCTAATACATTCCCGGAAAAAGCCACATAAATGTACTGAATGCAATTTTAGTTGTAAAACAGCCGGCGAATTAAAAGTACATATGCGAACACACTCAGGCGAGAAACCATACAAATGCAGTGAATGTAATTACAGTTGTTCAGTGTCTTCATCATTAGCAATACATATGCGAACACACTCAGGCGAGACACCATACAAATGTTGTGAGTGCAATTATAGCACTAAAACATCCGGAAATTTAAAAGTTCATATGCGAACACATTCAGGCGAAAAGCCATACAAACACAATCGAATGCAGTCACAGTTGTAGTCTTTCTCGAAATTTGAGAAAACCTATGGAAACCCATACAACTCAAAATAGCTGATGATAAAATCCAATTAGTAATGTTGTATTTCTAATTCATTGATTTTGCCCGAAATCTTCCTGTCTGATGCGGTGGTAATATCTAAACTAGTTATGAGAGAAAGAACACTGACAAGTGGTCATAGACACCGTAATGTCTAATGACTCTTTGCAGGCAAGCGTAAGAAATCACAACTTCCATAAGACTTCCTAAAATCTATTTTTACTTTCTCAAGAGGAACTATTGCAATCGTGTTACCATTCTATATATTCTTTACTGTAGCGAAAGTAAGTGATACAAAATTCTGAACTCGTACGTAGATTACATTTAGAAATAATACATTGCATAATTAATCAAATTAACTTTTGATTTTCGTTAAAAGCTTTTAAACACTAAAAAAAAAGAAAAAAATTGACGATATATTATTATTATTAATTTGTCCATTGTTTGCCAATTTTCATATCATTTTATTTCCATGGTAACGGCTAAAAGTATGTGTCTCTTATAAATCAATGCAAATAACTTTCTTAAAATTAAATAATAAACAGTTTCTGATTTATTTTCTGTTACCTTATTTACTTATCTCAAGTGTTTGTATCTTTTTTCACTATATTATTGTTTATAGTTATAATATATGAGTTACTTATACATATACCTATGTTCATAGTTTAATGTATTTTACATGGTTTAAATTTATGATGAATAATAATTTCATGTTTATTTTATTTCTTTCCTGATAAATTCTGTTTACTCAGCAATGGCGACCGACCTTAATGATTTATCCCATTATCCATTTCAGTCCCCCGCGTTCTTAACGCAAGAAATAAATATCTAAACATTGATTAAGGAAGATGTTTCGCTTGATGGGAACTTTGTGAATTACTTTTAAAATATAGACTTGAAGAAAATTAATGCTTTGTTCAAATATCTTGTGAAATCTTTAAAAAAAAAAGAAGAAATTCATCAGAATGAAAAGAAAACATATGTTAAAGTTTATACTTAATAAACATGTAAGTTAAATCTTATTTCAAACCTCATTTTAAATTTGACATGGAGGTTTATTGGTTTTCTAATTGAGCTGTGGACAGAATTTAAATATATATATCTTTTATTTTTCTTTTACACTTTTTGTTTTTCTTAGATATTGAAACATCGTCGTAAAAACGATTATTGATTTTTTTTCTATATGCTTCCTATATCGCCATAGAAAAAATATATTTTCTACTGCAATAAATAAAATAAAAACATTAATAGTTTATACTTTATTTATTATTATTATTACTATTATATTTAATTTATATTAAAAAGATGTTTTATTTTATTATTTTGTATTTGTTTTAAAAATTATTCTAAATATTTTGCTTGCTCCATTGTGCACCAACTCACTTTATTTTATACCAAACAGATGTTTGAACAAATAAAAATTTTTATTATTATATTTCATATAAACTTGTTTAAATATATTTTATATAATTCTGGAATAAAAAAATATTACCAGATCCGCCACCTTAAATTGCTGGAAATGAGAAAGATGTAAATCCTTATTAACTTGTAGTTCGGTGCCTGAGATAACCAAATTTTCAAATAAGCAATAATGTTTCTTTATTAAATGAAGATGTGTACATAATGAAAAATTAGAGAGAGAAAATGATAATTTTTTTTTTATATGGTTTATGTTGATATTCCCTCAATTACTATGCTTGACTTTAGATCTTCCTGTCTGATCAGTAATTACTTTAGCGAATGATAGCGTAGAAATAGATATGTATATCCGATACATATCCAAGTCCCCCACTTTTAAATGTGGGGGACAGGTCAGAGTGCCTTGTGCGTCTCTGACCGTTTTAACTCCCCAAGTCAACCCCCCCACCATAACTCGTGGTATGGTCTGGGCACCTCCTTTGGGAGGTGGCGAACGGGGCTCTGACGGGCCGGAGCGAACCCCCTCCGGTCTCCCACTTTCCTCTTCCCTTCCTTAGCATCCCGTCATGTCCCTTTTCAGGTAACCCCTCCCAAGCCGAGAAGAGATGCGCGTCAAGGCTGGATGCGTACAGGGTGTTTAAATATATGTGCGGTAGCGGTCACCTTGGGGCACCGGGCGACACCCCATTGTATCGTAGCCTTCCTGTGGTAAGAGGCTCTATTGCAGGCGACCGTCTAATCCTCAATTTTCGTGGGAACTAATGAGTGGACCATCAAAGAATAAAAATTTTAAGAAAAGGGGCGAGGTCAGAGGCTCGCTCAGCTCACTGTCATCGGCAGGTGGTGGTTCCCTAGGTTCTAGGGAAAGCACACCTGCGATGATAGAAACTACGGGGGGCAATCAGTCCGCCCCGGTTGAAGGTAGCCATGAGAGGGTGGTTGCTGGGGGGTCTGGTTGTCCAGGCTCCTCGTCGGCGGACCCTCTCGGCGAGGTGGCATCGAAGATTGGGGGCATTAAGATCGCTCACAAGAGGCCCAGTGGAGCCCAGCGCAGACAGCAGGCGAGGCGCAAGGCTGCTACTGGGGGAAGAGAGTGGATCCCCAATAGCGTGTGGAAGAGGATGCAGCGGGAGAGGGCCTCTTCCACGCAACCGGTGAGAGCTGGCGTGGCTGGGACTTCGACTGCCCGGGGTGATGCCGGCGGGGATGCGAGGAGGGTGGCACGTGATTCTGCCCCCCGCGCATCTCTGCGGACTCCCAAGCGGGTGAGATCGGAGGTGAGCACACCAAGCACCGAACCGGGTGTTCCCTCTAGGGAAAGTAAGCGGGCAAGGGGTCCCGAAGAGGTTCCCTCGGGTTCCTTTAGGGATGTCCTTAGCTCCCATCGTATGGCGATTGCTCCAGAGGGGTATCCGAGTGACCGTCTGACAGAAAGTCAGGCGGAGAGGATACAGTCCGAGGTCGTCGCCAATATAGTGGGCGAGATCAGGCCTCAGTTTAGGGGGTGTTACTGGTCCAGGGGCGTTCTCGTTGTTGTGTGCAACAATGAGCTACGCGCCTCTGGCTGGAGCAGTTGGTCCCCACTCTCCAAGTTGGGGAGGGTAGACTGAGGGTAGGGTTCGCCAGAGACGTACTTAGGTCGGCTAAGGTGTCCGTTTGGATATCTGGCTCCCTAAGAGAGGCTTCTCCAGCGGCCGTCTTAGACAAGCTCCGCATTCAAAATGAGGACTTGGAGACGGCGGACTGGAGACTCATCAGCAGAAGAGTGGAGACGCAGGGGCAAACCCTAGTCTTCGACGTAGCTGACCGAACCTTGGAGAGACTGAGGAGATCCGGGCTCGAGGTTTTCCTCGGGATGGATCTCGTCAGGTTCCGGGTGATATCTAGGCCAAGAGAAGATGAACAGGAAGGCGAGGGACCCCACTCTCCGATGGAGGTTACTCCAAGTAAACCTCCATCACAGTAGGGGAGCATCGTCGGCCCTGTCCAAATATCTCGCCAGAGAGAATATCTCCATCGCCCTCATACAAGAACCCTGGCTTGTTCGGGGGAGAGTTGCTGGGCTTGGAGAAACAACAGGTAAGATAATTTATGATCGTAGCCTGGCGAATCCCAGGAGTTGTATGTATATTAGGGAAGAAATAACCTCGTTGCTGCTGATGGAATTTTGTTCCAGGGACCAGACTGCAATGAGGGTTAAACTCCGGACGGAGGAGGGGACCAGGGAGTTAGTGCTGGCCTCCACGTACCTTCCGTTCGACTCACAAGCTCCGCCACCGTCAGAAGAGTTGAGAAAGCTGGTCACCTGGTGCAGGGTACATGGCCTGCAGCTTATAATTGGCTGCGATGCGAACTCACACAATACTGTGTGGGGAAGCTCCGACACCAATAACAGAGGTAAGTCACTCCTTGATTTTATTTTGTCTAGTAAACTAAGCATCATAAATGAAGGAGAAGAGGCAACTTTCTGCAATATTAATCGCAGAGAGGTGATCGATCTCACCTTAGGGACTAACTTTATTTCGACCCTGGTAAGAGACTGGCATGTGTCCCAGGAACCCTCACTGTCGGACCACATGTATATTAGGTTTGATATCCTGGCCAACTGCAGGGAAACTCGGGCCTTCAGGAATCCCAGGCGAACAGACTGGGACTCATATAGGCGGGATCTCAGCTATAACATCGGTTCAGTCAAACGCTCTTTTAAGACCCTGAATGACATCGAGGACGCTGCGGACCAACTGCAGCGAGTAATCCTGGATGCTTTCCGGGATAACTGCGCGGAAGTGGTGCGTACATCCACCAGAGGAGTCAGCTGGTGGAATGTCCAGCTGGCAGGCCTCTGCGCTAGGGCGAGAAGACTGTTCAACGCGGCGAAGAGAAGGGGTACATGGAAGGAGTACCGTGAGGCCCTCACCTCTTACAATTTAGCTATTAGGAAAGCTAAAAAGGACTCGTGGAGGAGGCTGTGCGAGGAGGTAGCTACGACCTCCGAAGGGGTTAGACTTCACAGAATACTTTCAAGGGTACCGACTAATCCGTTGGGAACAATCAGGAAACCTGACGGCGACTTTACGGAGGCGGGAAGGGATACACTGGAGCATATGGTCCAGGTGCACTTCCCTGGCTCTATAGTGACCTCGGTAGGTCCGCGGGATGAATCACGAATGGATCCAGGGGGTAGGCCCGGATCCAGGGGGGATTGGACCGCGGCCAAAGAATGTGTCACATTCAACAAGATTAAGTGGGCGATACAACATTTTAAGCCCTACAAGTCGCCGGGGCCTGATGGTATTCTTCCCGCTTTATTGCAGCAGGGAAGTGATATCCTTACTCCGATACTCTGCAGGGTAATGAGGGCAAGTGTGGCCCTTAACCATATTCCATCGGTATGGAGGCCTGTAAGAATTGTCTTTATTCCGAAGCCTGGGAAGAGAACTCATACCCAGGCTAAGGACTTTAGGCCGATCAGCCTTTCCTCATTCATGATGAAAGTGCTGGAGAAACTGGTGGATCTGTACATCAGGGGGACGGTGCTTCAACTGAGGCCCCTGCATGTTAATCAGCATGCCTACCAGAGGGGTAAATCCTGCGAGACGGCCCTTCACTCCCTTGTTGGAGAATTGGAGGCGGCAGTATACGGCAGGGAGGTGGCTGCAGGAGTGTTTCTGGACATTGAGGGTGCCTTCAGCAACACGACCTACAGCTCGATCACACTAGCTTTGGAAAGGCACGGGGTGAATCGGACCATTACCGGGTGGATTGGCAGCATGCTCAGAACTAGAAAGATCTTAGCTACCCTCTATGAGGAGACGCTTGAGACTACGGCTACAAGGGGATGCCCTCAGGGGGGAGTCTTGTCTCCCCTCTTGTGGTGCATGGTTGTAGACGAACTTCTTGTGGAGCTTGATCGCAGGGGTTGTTCTGTCCTTGGCTATGCGGATGATGTGGTGGTGGTGGTCAGGGGCAGACACGAAACTGTAGTAAGTAAGCTACTACAGGAGGCCCTGCGAGTGGTGGAGGGGTGGTGCGGAAGGGTCGACCTGATGGTCAACCCCTCCAAGACCACCTTGGTTCCATTTACCAGAAGAAGGAACGTGGACTGTTTCAGAACATTGAACTTCTTCGGAAGAACTCTAGATGTGTGTGGACAGGTGAAATACTTGGGGATCATTTTGGACGCCAAGCTCACCTGGGGAGCACATCTTCAGTATGTAACACAGAAGGCGAAAAAGTCTCTCTGTGGAGTCACTAGAGCTTGTGGAAAAACATGGGGACTTTCCCCAAAAATGGCCCACTGGCTCTACAAGCGGACCATCATACCTGTCCTGACTTAGTGGTTTGGTGGCCGAAAACGGAACAGCAAGGCGCGAGGAAAAGCCTCTCTGGGGTTCAAAGACTGGCGTGTATGCTGATCTCGGGGGCGTTTTGTAGTGCCCCGACGACTGCATTAGAGGTCCTACTGGGGTTGCCTCCTCTTCATCTGTTGATACAGGCGGAGGCGAGAGCCAGTGCGTACAGGCTAATGAACAATGGCCAATGGAAGCATATAAGCTCCCTAGCCAGGCATTTGGACATCACTCAGAAGGTAGACCCTGGCACTATCCTTAGGATGGTTGGGGAGGTGAGTTGTCCAACGTTCCACTTTGAGCTCCCATTTCAGGTGATAATAACGTCACGATCAGAGTGGGCTAAAAGCTGGGAGAAACGGGGCCGGATTGGGGGATCCTGGTTTACGGATGGGTCCAAAATGGCCTGCGGAACTGGAGCCGGGATCTATGGGGTCAAACCGAAGGTACGCATTGCGAGGCCTCTCGGGGGATACTCCACAGTGTTCCAGGCTGAGATTTATGCAATAAAGATCTGCGCTGAGGAGAACCTGCGCATGGACTCTAGAAATAGAGAGATATGCATCCTCTCTGACAGCCAGGCGGCGCTGAATGCTCTTCGGGCGTTCAGAATCATCTCCCCTTTGGTCAGGGAGTGCAGAGACTCCCTGAAGACATTAGCCCGGCACAATAAAGTGCGGCTAATATGGGTGCCCGGGCATAAGGGGATTATTGGAAATGAGATAGCCGACCAACTGGCCAGGGAGGGAGCGAATACTCCCTTCCTTGGACCGGAACCTGCTCTAGGGGTGGCCAAAAGTATGGTAAGAGCGGCTCTGAGAGATTGGACTCGGAGGGAACATAACCGATACTGGAGGCTGAGTACTGGAGCAAAACACGGCAAGACGGCTATGCCAGAGCTGTGTGATAAAAGAACCAGACACATCCTGGGGTTAAGCAGGTATCAGATTTCTCTGATAACGGGCCTTTTTACTGGGCATGGCAGGTTCAGAAAGCATCTGCACAAGGTGGGGTTGTTGGAAGCAGAGCCCTTGTGCAGGCTATGTCAGGAGGAGGAAGAGACGGCCTCTCACCTGTTGTTTGATTGTGTTGCAATCGCTAGACTGAGGTACGAGATCTTCGGCACGCTGAGACCGGAGGAAATCGTGCTCCAGGAGGGACTGGTAGGGAAGGTTCTGGACCTCATGAAGAGGGGGGCTTCCGCTACTAGGTTTTAGGGGTTGGCACAATAAGCCTCATTGGGAGGCTGCGGTGCCTGAGTCTTAGTCCCCCCCTGCAGCATTCTAATTCTAATTCTCTAGATCTTCCTGTCTGATCAGTAATTACTTTAGCGAACGATAGCGTAGAAATAGATATGTATATCCGATACATATCCAAGTCCCCCACTTTTAAATGTAATAAATTAACGACAAAAAAAAATCTAGTATGAAAAACTCATACAACTTTCTCTTACTGCAGTTTATTTATTTGTTAATACGGACACAACCCAATATGTTAATGCAATAGTACTGTTTACAACAAAGCTCATGTCTTCGGATGATCGGAAGTGCGCTTTACTGAGAGTAGTTTTCGGTTTTCTGCTATTTTCTCTTCTAAAGGTTTTAAAGATTTTCTTCTAACTTGATATATCAACTACACATACAAAGAGCTACAACTTTCATCTGTCACATTTGTCTGGAAAAATTTATTTATAGGCCTTCTGGAGGGGGAGTATTGTTTTCAACAGAGGGCGGTTGGTTTTTGTTTATATTAGTTAGAATTATATAAGTTGTCAAAATTCCCAGTGTTTTTTATTTTGTTTATACGCATTGCCCAAAGAAATTGTGCCGGACATGGACCGCTTTACACCCAAAGACAATGGCTAACAATTCACTTTCGGTAGTACAGTATTTGGATTCTGCTTCATTAAGCACATGTGAATGGGCCTTTCATCGCCATTAATATTTTAGCTTAAATTGCGGAAATGCCTATATTATTGCATCCGTTGTAAGGATGAATTCATGCTCCTAATCTGGATAGGCTAGGACAAATGGAGATATTAAGATAGATTTGAGAGCTTGAAAAGCGTCTTAACGCTCTTGTGTCCACTGAAAATTTACACCTTTCTTTGTAAGGTGTGAGAGTGGCTTGGCAAGCTCAGAAAATTTGGTATGAAACCCATTAAACCCAAAAAGGCTCTTACGACTTTTAATTTACGTGGTACCGGGTAGTCCTTAACCGGTTTTAATTTGTCTTCGTCGCGACTTATTCCGTTAGAACTAATTACATAGCCCAGATATTTACAGCTGTCTTTAAAAAATTGACATTTACCCAAGTCTATACACAAGTTACAGGCTGGAGACGCTTCAGGACCTTTAATATTCATAATAGTGTTCGTCGAAAGTTTTCCCGTGGAAGACGATTATATCGTCAATGAAAGTGTGGCAGATATCATCAGTATATCCGGACATAATTTTGTCCATAAGGCGCTGGTAAGAGGTTGCAGCGTTCTTTAAACTAAAGGGAAATACCTTGAATTTATAAGTTTCGAAATTAGTGACAAAAGAAACTTTCTTTAGAAGCTTCGTCAAGGAGAATGCCGTGGAAGGCACTGCTGATATCTAAGTTGGTATAGAAATGTGTGGCATTCAGTGTGAATGGGATCTACTGTATTTCCGGGAGCCGGTAAATTTCTGAAGCTGTGATGGCATTTAGTTTGCAAAGATAACCAGATACCTAGCTGTGTAATGTCCGTAACATCAACTTTTGTGTGGTCGGCCTATGTTGAAAGTAATGTTGGAATGCTGAAGATTCTTATTTCGGCAAAAACTGAAAACAATTACGAGCCGTATGTCCAAATTTTGAACAATATGGCAACTGGGCCTATTTTGGAGGTTATTTCCTATTTGGTTGTTATTATTCTGATTATATTGGGGTCTACTTGAATAAGAGTTTTTTTTTTTTTGCATAGGAGTTAAATCGTGAATTTTTTGAATTATTATTACTATAATATTGATTATTATAGCGTTTATTACTATATACTCCATGATTAAAGTAGTTTTTAGTAGTATTAAAATTCTTACGCATTTTGCCAAAGTTTTGCTGAGCTTTTGTCGAAATTTATTTGCGCAGTCCACGTCAAAATGTGGACGAGAACAGGGGCTATTTTTCATTACATTAAAAACTACGAGTGGTAGTTTGTTTTAATGGTAGTTTCGGACTTTTATTTCAATGCGGGCATTCTGCGTGGAAATGCATTTGATGAAGTTTTCGAGGTGACTGCGAAAACTGTAGGGTTTGTTTCCGAAGCCTGTACTTCTTTTAGGGCATTGGCATATGAAAGGCCTTCGTCTACTTTTTTTCACTTGCTTATTTTTGTGCCAAAAGTTTATTGTTTGGGCAGAACCCTCGGTAAATGAAAATTGGAACCTCGTAGCAGGGAAGGAAGATTCGTTGGACATTCCAATAAGTGTAAAGGGTAGTGAGTATGGCTGTCGAAAGAAAAACCGTGATGTCAAGTTCTTAGAAGAAATCGGAACAAATGGACAGGACAAAATAAATATATTCCTGGAAGAAGAGGACAAGGAAGACTTGGAAAAAGCAGAGGAAAAGCACGTTACCATAAGACCTTTAATCGAAGATCACAAGGTAGATGACATAAAGATAGAAGATACCAAAAAGGAAGAGGATGAAAAAGAGAAGAAAATAGAAGCTTGCAGAGGCCCCAAAGCTCCTGAAAACAGGTAAACCTGGAAGAACTCGGAAAGTCTATCAGGAAAGAATCGAGGATAAACAAATAATGCGGAGTACAGCTTGAACTATGGAGTGTCGATCAAGCATGCTCTATCAAGTGCAGACGCTAACAAACGGTACGACGCTATGAAGGAAGAGATAAGGAGTACACTGAAGAACGATACATGGACACTGACTGATCGTCCTCACGATGGTCACTCAGGTTATCGGAAGTCGGATGGTTCTTCGTAATAAATTCTACGCTGACGGAAGATTCAAAAGAATGAAGATAAGAATGGTAGCCCATGGATTTTTGCAGAGACCAAGAATTCACTTCAACCAAACCTTCGCCTCCGTAGCGCGTCTCAGCAGGATCCGCATGGTTGGGGCTCACCATAATATGTTCACGGAACAATTAGATGTCAGGTGCAGGGCAACCTGGAAGAGACAATTTGCATGGAAACCCCCATACATTCAGAACGAATACTAGAGATGTTATCTGAGGATAGTCAGATTGGTATCAAGAAGAAGTCAATCGACATGCTAAAAAAACAGAAGTGGGGATAAGTTGTGCTTACTAAGTAAATCGCTGTATGGCCTTAGACAAGCAGGAAACAAGTTGACCAGAGTTCTGACATCTGTAGGGGCTGAATCGTCCCAGTGTGAGCCCTGCCTTTACCAGATAAGAAATCAGAGAGATACTTCTTTAATTATTGTCTACGTCGACGATATACTAATCGCTTCTAAAGATCGCAACATCATGGTAGAAATCAAAACCAAATTAAGAGAAACCTTGAGCTTAGAGACCTTGGGGATGTCAAGCATTTCTTGGGAATAGAATTTTCAAGGAAGGAAAATAAAATTGTCCTTCATCAAACAGGGTTTCGGAAGTCTTGAACGATTTGAAATGACAGATTGTCGGCCCGTGTCAAGTCCAGTTAATTCTTACTCAAAATTGATGAAGCCGGCGCGAAACCACAACGTAGAAGACTTTGATGCCTTACCTTATAGGGAACTGGTAGGAGCGCTGACATATCTGTCGATTACTACCAGACCGGACATTAGCTTTGCCATAAGCTATCTAGGGCAGTTCAACAACTGTTACAATAGGACTCACTGGACTGCCGCGAAGAGAGTGCTCCACTACCTCAGAGGTACAGATTATCTACGAGAGAAGTCAAAAACCCCTCAAAGGTTTTGTAGACGCAAACTGCGGGATAGATCGACGTTCTTTTACTGGGTTCATTTTCTTTATTGCAGGCGGACCAATCTTGGGACTCTAGGAAACAGAAGACCGTTGCTTTGTCCACTACAGAGGCAGAATATATGGCTATATCAGAAGCCGTCAAGAAAGCTATCTACTTGCGGCGATTCTTACCAGAGCTCAGTTATGAAGATGCTACCGACGTAACATTATTCACCGATAGTGCGAGCGCATTGAAGTTAGCTAAGAACCCGACTTTCCATAATAGAACTAAGCACATCGATTTGAAATATTATTTCGTTAGAGATGCTATAAAGGAGATTAAACTTGACATACGGTCACGTAGCTACAACTGAGATGTTAGCGGACGTCCTCACCAACAGTCTTCCCCGTCCGAAACACATTTATTGCATCAGCGAGCTTAAGGTGGATGGTTCTCTTGGCCCGGCTCGCATCGAGGGGGTGTGTTAGAACTAAGTCTGTTCTAGTCTTGGCGCTGCTAGCCTACGACGCTAGATGGCAGACCAATTCACTTCCTTACTTCATGGATAGCACCTCGTTCGTGCTACCTTCCTTATTCTCATTCTCAAAGTTTGTAGTAGTTTTATGTGAAATGTTTATATGTAGTATGTAATGTTTTTGTTCATTTGAAGTATTCAAACATATATATGAATCAGTTTCATTAACATCATTGTTCTCGTTTCGTTATTTCCCATTATAAACTCAACGATTTCCACTTAACCCTCTTTTTCTCAGCTTTAAGAGTAGCTTCTTTCTCCTCACCCGGGAAGACTATGAAGAAAGCTAGTTTGCTATGGTTGCGGTTGAAGCCATCTTTAATCCCTTGAGACAAGCTAGCAACCTGATCCGTTGTGCTCTTGTGCTGTTGAAGCCTGCCATTGCCTGCTGTAAAAGCCTGACATTGTTCTGATTAGTAATAAATAGTTATTATTACACAGGTGTGTGATAAGTGAACAAGGGTGTACAATTATTTTACACACTTGTTGAATATTATTATTATTTTTTTTTTGTATTAAATTGATTCTTAATTTATATGAATATAAAAAAATATGGTGTGGAACATTCACCGTCAGTGTGCCGAAATCCATCGGTGTTTTTATGGAAAAAATCGCGAAAACTGAAAGAACTATTCAGTAAAAACGCACCTCTGACTTATTAATTTTCTTGAAACCAGGAAGTTTGGCAATATATTTATTTCTAATTAATTTTGTTTAGATGGTAGGATTGAGTGATCATCTAAGGTATTTCCAAATATTTCCACGCCCCTAGAATCTTGGAATTTACTAATAAGTAATGCCATTATTTCTGCAATTGTGGAAAAAACAAACCAAGAAATTAGGAGGAGATTGACATCAATTTCCAGATGTCAGTCTTACCATAAAGAAACAACCGAAATAGAAATTCGTTCTTTTATTGGCTTGTTATACCTTCTGGTGTTAATAAATCTTCAAAGCTGAATATCAAAGAGCTTTGGTCCCAATATAATGGTCATCCTTTGATAGAATTACAATGTCGATTTTTTATCCTACTGCTTGAGATTTAATGATAAAACAACTAAAGTGGAAAGGAAAGTTTTAGATAAGCTAGCACCTATAAGGGAAATATGGGATATTTTCATAAAAAATTGCCAAGAACTGTTGAGCACCCCTTTTGAGCACGTGACAATTGATGAGCAATTGTTGGGGTATAGAGGACGAGGCCCATTTCGGGTATACTTGGCTTCGAAACCAGATAAATACGGAATCAAAATTGTTATGATGAACGACTCCCGTACTTTTTATATGGTAAATGCAATGCTATATGTCGGGAAGGTGAACTGCCCGAAAGGTGAATTGTGCCATCCCATTATGTCAAAGAATTGACGAAAATCAACCATGGTACAAACAGAAATGTGACTACAGACAATTGGTTCTCGTCCGTACAATTATTCGAACAGATGTTGACACAGTATAAACTTACCATGGTTGGAACATTAAGTAAGAATAAAGCTGAAATCCCCCCTAAATTTTTGGTGCCCAAACAATCTGGGACGACCTTATTTGCTTTCGACTCAAATAAAACATTGGTTTCATATTCTCCAAAACCAAATAAAATAGTACTTCTCCTTTCTACTCTTCATTATGACGATTCAGTTAACGCCGTTACCGGAAAATCTCAAATTATTATGGATTACAATTCGCACAAGGGAGGAACTGACACATTTGATCAAATGTGTCATATCTACACTACAGCACGGAAAACAAGTCGGTGACCTCTTCGATTCTTCTGCGGCATGCTAGACCAAAGTGGTGTCAATGCTATGGTGCTATATACTCTCACCCAAATGCAACGAAAAAAAAAGCGCAGTACATTTTTGCTTGATTTGGGTTACAGCCTAATCGAACCTCACCTTTGAAGCAGATTGCAAGCAGAAACACTTCGACGGCCTCTTCGTATTGCCATAGAGGCTATACTAGGGGAAGTGACCCCTAGAAAAATTGAATATTTAAAAAAACAAGTTAGATGCGTTTTCTGTCAAAGAGGTAAAGACAGAAAAACCAAAATAAGATGTTCAAGGTGTAAAAGGCCAATTTGTAATGAACATAGAGCTGCGGTGTGTTATGAATGTAGCTCATAAATCAACAAAAGAAAAACGTAATTGTGTTCATTTTATATATTCATTTTTTGTTTGTAAATACACATTTATATATTCTAGTTTCATTATAAGAAATTGTATTAATAAAATATGTTATCAATTTTTGAAAATATAAATTAGTAGTTAAGTTAAAAATGTACTGATGAAGTTAGAAGATAAATTTACTTTATTTTATTTCATTACAATAAAGTACATTAATATTATTTAAAATGTTTTACTTTATTTATATCCTAACTGACTTAGCAAATCACTGTAGTAGAATTTCAATAGTCTTTAATAACAGTTTGATAATATATTATTTAAATTGGGGTATGTGACACCCCAGTAGGTCAGATGAAGTACAAAGCAAGAAGTGTGGTGTTCTAGGGTTAAATATAATAAATGCATGTTACTTAATAAGAGAGAAAATAACAATTTTTTAGAGTCAGAAGTAGCCCTCTTTAACAAATAATTGAACAATTAATAAAAGACAAAAAAAAAGATAGAGCTAAGGAACAAATGTAAAATTTTTTTTTTTCTAACTGCTTTAAGAATGTAATTGTTGTAGATAAAGTTTATAGCAAAAAGTAGGAATGTATTCTTATAAACAAACAAAAAAAATTCAAAGTTTAAATTTTAGTGGAAATAAAAAAGAAAAATAGTTAAAAACGAATAAAATTAACGTTTCTGAATCCACGGCCAGGTAACAGCACTTACTTAACCCAGAATTTGCAGTAGTTCAAATAAATGCCGCTAGAAAGCATAAGCTTCTAGATATAAACTTTTAGTTCCAAAATTCGCCAACCGATGACAGCGCCATCCTCTGATGTGAAAAATTTTTCAATAGTTTAAAATGCATCTTCTAGATGGGACGGGAAGTGGTAGCGTAATGGACTCGCAAAAACAATCTTAGGAAGTAGCGAAACCTAGTGACAAACTATATTACCATAAATAAAACTGATTTTTCAGTAGGTGTTGTTATCTGGTGGCCATGTTTATAACTACAAATATACTTATTTTAATAAGTTAGTTACTTAATTAATTAGAAAACAAGAAAATCTGGTGTGCAACACACACACAAGGTTCTCTTACTGCAGTTTTCAAAATTGTAATCGACAAACTTTATAGTTAGTACACCAAATTTAATAAAATTCGTCGGTGCTTTTATGGAGAAAATCACAAAAACTGAAAAAAATTATGTAGATGTACATTATAATTGTAAAATAAAAAACGTACACTTCATTTTTAAACTAGGAATAAATGAATATATTAATTATATTAATATATATTAATAAAATTCAAATATTTATTTATCTTTTATCTACATTATATTTCTTTCGCAAGCTATTAAGATAATTCTTGGCATATTATTTGCCAAGATATTTTTCTGGAATAATTTTTTTAATTTTTTTTTTTAAATTTAAGGCGTCTCAACATCTGTGGTCATTTGCGCCCGGAGCCTTCTCAGTGCACTGTCGGCCTCTGGACAGTGTTCTCTCGTTACAGACAACACTGTAACGAGAAATTGAATATTTTTAATTTTTGAAGCACCTTCAAAATCTCTTGAAATGGCTGGTCCAATTGCTTGAATTTAGAAATTTCATTCAATATTTATTTATTTATTACCTAAAGAAACTATACATTTCTATAGCAAGAGATTGACCTCTGCTGAAAGCTGAACAAAAAATACAAACGTTACAAGAAGAAACACTACAAACATTACAGCTTAATCTTCAAAGTAATAAAATAATATTAAATAATTAATACAGTAGATAGTAACAATGATTTAAATAGACTTTATTCATTTATACAAATTACTTTAGGGAAGGTGTCTGAAGGATCTCCTCGTAGGTATTAAATAATACCTTTACAAACCTATGGGCATCTATTCTCCATAGCCTCAGAGATAAAATAAAATAAGTGGTTTAACTTTTCTTTATTTTCTATATCTAGTAAGTTAGCAAAAACTGTATAAAGGTAAATACCTATTTAACAACCTCCTTCTCAAACTTTTCAAAATTAAATGCATAATATTGGCATTTTTGCCCAGCACAAGTAAAGCAACTCTTTTAGGATCAAGTAAATGGGCTATTCCAATTCGTAAAATGGGACCCCAATCGTCCCTATCCAAAGCCTTAGACCACCAATTCCGCGCGCCTAGCCTGGTTGCATCTCCTCCAACCTGGTCCATCCATCGAGCCTTTGGGCGTCCAACCTTTCTGACACCGATGACACGGTAATTCATAATCCTCTTCGGCATTCTGTTGTCTTCCATCCTTAGAACATGTCCCACCCACCGGAGCCTATTAATGCGGATTACTTGCACTGCAGTATTATCTTTATATTTATTGTAAAGCTCTTGATTATGTCTCCTTCTCCATTCACCATTAACTTGGACTGGTCCATAAATCCGCCTTAAAATTTTCCTTTCAAAAATGGCAATCCTTTGCTCGTCCACTTTTCTAAGTGTCCAGCATTCTGAACCGTAAGTTAATATCGGTCGAACCAAAGTTTTATATAAAGTAGTCTTGGTTTTTTGAGAGATTAGTCTGGAACTAAGATGTTTGGTGAGTCCGTAATAACATCTACTAGCTGACGCTATTCTCTTTTCAATTTCCTTTGAGAGGTCATTTTCGGAATTCACATAAGTACCCAGATAAACAAAACCCTGAACTACTTCAAACTTATCGTTTGCAATTTGCATATAAGGAGCAGAGCAGTTACTTCCAACTACCATATACTTGGTCTTTTTTCATTTACTACGAGTCCCAATTTTTTAGCTGACGCTTCCAATGCTTCGAACGCCTCTCTAATTCCAGCTTCCGACCGGCTTACGATATCAATATCATCTGCATAAGCTAGTAATTGTACTTGTTTGTTGAAGACATGGGTGTTCGTCTGAATACGGGAATCTCGTATTACTTTCTCAAGTGCAATATTAAACAGGAGACATGTCAAAGCATCTCCCTGCTTTAATCCATTCATTGTTTGTAATGGCTCCGAATGGGAAGACTGTATTCTCACTTTGCATTTAGGGTTGGACATGGTGACCTTAACCATTTCAATCAGCTTTCTCGGGATATCAAGATCATGCATTGCTGTATACAGCATATTTCTATTAATCTTATCATAGGCTGCCTGAAAGTCTATGAAGAGGTGATGTGTCGTAATGCCATACTCAGTGGTTTTTTCCAAAATTTGTCGCAAAGTAAATATTTGGTCAGTGGTAGATTTTCCCTTAGTGAAGCCACATTGATAATCCTTAATATTATTTTCCACATAGGGTAGCATCCTACTGAATATTATGTTTGACAAAATCTTGTAGGCGGTGTTTAATAAGGAGATGCCTCTATAATTATCACAAATAAGGGGGTCTCCCTTTTTATGAATCAGACATAATACACCAGTATTCCAGTCGTCAGGCATTCTGTTTTGGGCCCATATGTTCTCCAAGAGGTGTGTCAGTTCTTTGATAATGTCTTGCCCAGCACACTTAAACAGTTCGCCGGGTAGACCATCAGATCCAGCCGCCTTGTTGTTTTTTAATTTTTCTAGGGCATCAATCAACTCATCATAGGACGGGAGAATTCCTCCCTATCATCTTCTGCATTAAGGGGTTCCTCCTCGACACCCACCTCCACTTCCTCATGGCTCCCGAGAAGGTCACCAAAGTGCTCCGTCCACCTTTTTAGAACTCCCGGAATATCATTGACAATCTCACCGTTTTTGCTTCTACAGGCATTGGTTCTCGGTTTAAATACCTGTCTAGTGTTATGACTTTCTTATACATTTCCCTACTAAGCTTTTTACATTTATACTCCTCGATCTCCTCGAGTTGCTTTTGCATGAACTTCCTCTTTTTCTGTCTGTGGATCCTCTTTTCTATCTTCCTTGCTTCCCTATAATTCTTCTGCGCTGTCTTCTGTATCATCACTCTATACATCTCATTCTTCTTCTTTGTTATTTCCTCGCATTCCTCGTCGAACCAGCCATTCTTCTGTTATTTTGCTTTATCCCAATTACTTCATCCGCCGTGGCCGACATAATGTTCTTGAGAATAGACCAGTCCTTTTCCACATTTCCTACACTTTGTTCTTCTACATTCTCCCTTTCTATTTCTCTTATCTTTTCATCTGTTTTTTGCTCAAATCTGCTTTTCACCTCTGAATCCTTCAGTAATTCCGTATTGTATCTAATTGTTCTCGCGCCCCTCTCGTTCCTAGTCTTAGATATTCTCGCTCTCAGTCGGCTAACAAGGAGAAAGTGGTCACTGTCCACGTTAGCACTCCTGAACACCCTTGTATCTAGCAGGTCTGATCCGTGGCGTCTATCAATTAGGAAGTGGTCTATTTGATTAACTGTCGTTCCATCAGGGGATGTCTAGGTACCCTTATGGATCTTCTTATGATCGAAGAGAGTACCTCCGATAATTAGATTATGGCCGATTGCAAAATTGAGGAGTCTAAAGCCATTATCCGAATGCTCTTGGTGCAGGCTATATTTACCAATATTCTCACAGGTGTCATCTTTGCCAATTTTTGCGTTCATATCTCCAATAACAATCTCAATATCGTGCCTTGGGCAATGAGAGTAGGCATCATCAAGTAGGTCGTAGAAGGCGTCTTTCTCAGTATCCGATTTATCATCCGTAGGGCTATGCGCATTAATTATAGAGAAGTTAAAAAAGGTACCCCGTATTCTTATTTTGCAGAGCATGGGCGAGTAAGGCCGAAAATCAATAACACTTGCCTGTAGTTTTTTGCTTATAAGAAATCCCGTTCCAAAGGTATGTCTTCGGTCATCGCAGCTGTAGCACACCGAGTAATCTTTACCACTCATCATTCCTTTACCTGTCCATCTCATCTCCTGGATTGCCAGGATGTCAAGTTTATATTTGAGGGCCTCATCAGATAAAATCTTCAGGGCTCCAGGTCTGTACATGGAACGTACGTTCCAGGTCGCGATCTTTAAATCGTGGCGCCTTTTGAAAGTTCCTGGTCTTTTGCCTTTAATCAGTCCGTTGTTCTCTATTTCTCTTGTTTTCGTAACAATAGGGTTTTCCGGGGCGGGCTGTTAACGCTGCGCCCAACCCCCAGACCTGGAGGGCCAGAGTTTGATTTTGGGGTATCTTTCCCCTAGAAGGGCTGTCTTCACTGGACTGATGAACCCCTTCTGCCCATTCGCAGTAAGTCCACTTACTTGACCTGTGGGTGCCGCCGTTGGTCTATACATCAAGGCTCTTCCGCCGCCACCCCGCCATGTGTCCTGCTGCCGACACATTGCATCTTAGCAAGCCTTAACCCCAGTTATTCCAGTGCAGCCTCACTAAGACCCCCATCTCTCGTTTGCTCGTTGATCCATGTCGCCGAAGGGATTGGGTACCACAACCTTGGAATGGATTACTCAACTTAACAGGGTTACCACGGGTAGGTGAGAGTGGAGTTGGGGAGGATAGGCTATGTGGCCGAACCTGTAAGGATCAACCATATGATGCGCATCAATCCCCCATTATAACCCCATTAAGACTAATATCTATGTTAACTTGTCAAAGCCGACTTCGTCAAGCTAACTTAATAGGAAGACTGTCACGGTTGAAACCATTACTAAAGGGTGCAAACAAGAAGGAAACGTTCAGCTTGGGCTATGAAATACAAAGACTTCACAGTGGAACATTTTGGAGATTCGTGCTTGGTCTGATTAGTCCAAGTTAGAAATGTTTCGTGGTAGAAGAAGAGTTTTCTTAAGATGTTCAGCGTTAGAAAAACTATACCCACAATTATGCCCGGAGGGAGCTTGGGAATGTTTTTCAGGCTATGGTATAGGCCAGTGGTCAGCAAAACGCCACTCGCAAGCTGCATGCGGCTCTTTCACGAAATGTTTAGTGCAGACACGGAATATTATTTATTAACTTGCCTTGTAATAGACGAGTAAACGTTTTTGAAAGGCAAGACTATAGAAAAGAGGCACATTTTTAGAAACCAACAATAGCACGGATAGTCGCTCGCAGTCATGTGTATCATTATCTCCGTCGAATTGCTCCGCACCGAAATGTAGTTCAACTATTTGTATTTATTATAGTAATTTTATTCGAAAACAAATTGTCGCTTTTTGTCGAAAATTTTGAAAGAAAAACTCAGATTCACTTTCCATGCCTATTGAGATATTGTCGAGAAAATAAGGCAAATATTGACATTTGCTATTCAGAACAACACTGTTAAATATGAAGGAAACTTTTCTCGGCGGGTTAAAGACTTTAGAAACAGCAAAGCGACGTTAGCCTTTGTTAAAAAACCTCTGAATGCCACGGTAACAGAAATAAATTTTTCGCCCTTTAATATTGATATTGGCCGCTTTGAAATGCAATTGCTAGATTTAAAAAATAAAGAATTGTGGAGCTCAAAATTCGAGCGTCTTTGTGCCGATTTAGAGCTACTGGAGAAAAATAAATGTGAATTAAGTTTCCAGCACAAGCGGGGGCTGCTTTGAAAGATCTGGAGAGGGAAGATATATTTATTTTTAACACCTGGAATAGTATTCCTGACTCATAAGATCAACTGAAGAAATTAGCGTTTGCTGTTCTTTCCTTATTTGGGTCTACATATTTATGGGAACAATCATTTTCAAGCATGAACTTTATCGAGAGTAAATTATGAAATCGGCTTATCGATGACAATTTGGAATCGTGTCTAAAATTAACAACAACAACATACAAACCTGACTTACCCTTACTTCCATGGAAATGCAAGGTCATTGCTCACATTAGTGGAGTATTTGTAGTTTTGTTTTTAAGGATACCTTTTATATTATTTAACTTGTTATATTTTTAAATCAATATTATCTTTAAATAAATATGATACAACTTTTTATTTAACGTCCGTTAGTTAAACTAAGAGATATTTAGCTAAG
The DNA here is from genome assembly GCA_011037195.1 of Triatoma infestans. Taxonomy (NCBI): domain Eukaryota; kingdom Metazoa; phylum Arthropoda; class Insecta; order Hemiptera; family Reduviidae; genus Triatoma; species Triatoma infestans. The sequence goes on from JAAEAF010000463.1 coordinate 51,703, forward strand.
GCAAGCTCGAGAGTGTACTTTTAATCCTAATTATTTCAATAAAAATGTCTCTACTAAAGCAAAGGTTAAGTTTAAAAAATGTAGCTCTTAAAATCAACTTCATTTTGTATTGTTCATATTTGACTCGTTTGCCGAGCACTGGTATAGGTGATCTCGTCTGTAGGCAGGGATAATGAAAAAATAAAATTAACAAAGCATTTTAGAAAATCACACATACCCTGCGGTTAGCGATTGACTGGGAACTAATTCATTATACAGCGGGACAAGGACCCTAAAAATACTTCCAAATTATGTAGACAATTTCTTAAGGAAAAAGAGGGTGAAAAAATATACTTTTGTCAATATAGTCTGGCCGTCGCAAACCCCGGATTTCAACTCAATAGAACTTTTTTGGGATGAACTGATAAGAAAGTTCGTCTCAAGTGCCCAAATTCTCCAGATGCTCTGTGGCAGATACACTATATGTGTGGAATAATATTGAATTCAAAACAATCAATAAACTGATTGATAGTATGCCTAAAAATATAAGAAGTGGTCACTTTCATGAAAAAGACGTGATGGAAATTGTATTTTTGGGAAAGATTTACACGTTTTAATGGATTGCTTTTATCGCTTACATTATTGTATATAGTTTAAATAGTCTATAACATGTATGAATTACTGACATTTTATTTCATTCATAACAAATCATTAAATTAACAAAAATAAATATAATGCATAGTTATTCTAAGTAGTCCCAAACTTTTGACCCGCAGTAATATATGCAATGCAATAATTGCTATATTTTGTTAATTGATTTTTGGAAAAATAAATTACAAAAATTTAAATAGAGAAAACAAATGCCTGTATTTAATATAATAATACCAAGTGGTTTAAATTATTCTTGTTGTAGTGTTAGTTAACATGTTTTACGTTAGAGGTCAGGACTGTATATAAACATGGTAGAGGTTTATAACATGTTGGAAGGTTGCTATCTTTGGTCAGTTATAGATGCTTTAACTCTTGTAAGAAGTAAGTAATTACATATATATTTCACTAACACTAGTATAAATTACTAATTAATTTTATATAATTAAGAACATATCATTCAGCCAACATCTTACAGTTAGCAAAATTAATTTGTGGTTTTGTGAAATAGTCAAGTAAGCCTTCAATTATAATAAATGCAGGGAATTTTTACTTGATTGCCTGAGTTGCCTTTTACCAACGGAATTTACATAGAACGGAATGTTACTGTTTTTTTTATAAATTGTATTTACTGCAATAGAAGAAAATCGTGTGAGAGTTTCATACCAGATTTTGTTTTGTTTTCATCATACTGTATTTATTTATATGCTCTAAATACAAAAATAATTATTTTAGTGAATGATTTTGTGTGTTTGAGGGAGAGGTAATTTTTATTTCCTTTGGCACTTGTGACCTTAGTCAAGATAAAATTCTTATTTGCCTCTCCAATGTAGTTTACATCTGCCCCATCGCAAAGACTCGTCTAGTGAAGCAGAGGTAGATTAAATTTCTACCCTAACACAACCAAGTTGGACAAAATGTTGATGTGGGTATGGGGCCATTTGTACGGGATAACAATATAGAGATCTAATGTGCTCCCCCATACATCCCAGTGCATTTCCATCATCGAAAGTCTAAGTTCAGTACTATTGGACTCGAATCTGGGACCTCCGCGTTGCTAGCCCAAGCTAATCCTCTACTCTATTGATGTAAACCGCATATGATTTATATATTGCTTGAGAATTTATAATTATTTTGGGAGGTCAGGGCAAAATAATTTCAATTTAAAATGAGTATCCAATAAAAGCTAAGCAGGAATTTTTTTTATAAGGAAATACATGATTCTTCCCTATCTTTATGATCTCACCAATATCCTCATGAAAGTGGAAAAAAATCAGAATTCCAACAACATATTAATTCTAGTTAATATTATTTAGATGATAGGATTTTATAATAAACTAAAATAGCACTTTAGAGGAAACCAAATCCTACCCCTACCCCAAAAGACGTCTTAAATGAAATTTCCCAGATAAATGTTTATATACTGAATTTAAAGAAAATCATTGGCGCCATTTTCGAGAAAATCGCAAAAAAGTGGAAAAACTATTCAGTAAAGTGTTACTTCCGGTAGACAGATTTTGTACAAAACCATATGGCCAGGAGTTAAACTAAATATAAAGTTTAAATTCACCGATTTCTAAAAACCACTTTTTCTGATTTTGAGAACCTCATAAACATGTATATCCAAAGAAAACTCGATTTAGAAAATTTGACACGGATCGCAATACTTCCCTTCTGAGTCCAAAAAAACTGGTTTTTAGCAATTGATTAGTATGTGTTTGGGGGTGGGTGGTGAGTATATATAAAAAACGAAAAATCGCGAATGTTCAAACATAATATTTCGTTAAACTGCTGTCAGGAAATCTGAAAATAAGCTTTTCGCAAAAATCGTTCTATCGGATATGCCACTTTACGGATTTTTTTTATTTTCTCGTTTGGTGATTTTCTCGAGAACGGCTCCAACGATTTTCTTTAAACATGATATACCAGCTATACATACAAAGAGTTACATCTTTTATTTGAAACATTTCTCCAGGAAAATTCATTTAAGGCTACTTTTGGGATAGGATAGGAATAGATTTTCCACTAAATTGCTATTTCAGTTTATATTACACAATTCTATCATCAAAATAATATTAATTGGAATTAAATATGTTATTGAAATTCCGAGTATGAAGAAAACCAGATAATCGGAAATACGTTTTTGTTGAAACGTATTTTTCAGTTTTCTACTATTTTCTCTAAAATGCTGAATACGATTTTCTTTAAACGAATTATGTATTCTACACATATAAAGAGCTACAACTTTTTTTTATAACATTTTGAAACAAGTCATTTAAGTATATAATTCCACCATATAAACATAATTAATTAATTTTGTTTAAATAATTAATAGATTAATATCAATAAATAATAGATTAACAAAATTCCGAGTTTCAAGAAAATTAATAAACCGCAAGTGCGTTTTTATTGAACAGCCTTTATAGTTTTTGCGATTTTCTCCATAAATACACTTACCGACGAATTTCATTAAATTTTGTATATTAGCTATAATATTTTTTCAATTATAATTTCGTAAACTGCAAGAGAAAGTTGTGTGAGTGTTTCACATCAGATTTTTTTTTTCATATATCACCAAAACATGTTTTATTATACAGAATAATTAATAAATATAAATTTTATTATAATATATCCCCGTTAAATATAATTGTTGTGACTTTTCCAGGTTTGTTTGAAAAATGAACCTTTTATTACAGCCTTATTTTCTTTTTATTATTATTATTATTATTATATGTTATACATTTAGTTTTCCTGACGTTTCGGCATTTTACATGCCATTTTCAAAGGATAACAATATTACACACCTGAAAAAAATGTTTACAAAATACAATTTAAATTTGCAATTATAAAGAAATATATATTAATTGATTTTAATTGTCCACAAATTGTTAATACCAACCTTATATTGGTTTTTTGTAAGTTGAGTGTTATACAGCATATTTTAGTTGGAAAATATTTTCCTTGTTTTTTTATACATTATATATAGAGTTTAGTAACTGTATGTTACTTGTTAAAAATACCTGTACGATTGTTATTAATCTGCGTCAATATTTATAGATGAACTTTTTTTTTTCTCATACTATTCTCTTGTTGTCCATAATGTACAAATGTATTGCTATGAAAGTGTACCACGTGGTTTTTTAAATTTACTAATGGTTTATTGTTTGTTCAATTTTAGTTTGTTTTTTTTTGTTTGAATTTGGGTATCTTCTGAAGGGCTGTGTGGGAGTTTTTTTATATATTAATATTTTTATCATTACTATACATATGTTGAATTTCCCCTAGTTAGTGTTAACTTACTCTACTATGAGTTGTATCTAGCTATCAGCAAGAGGGTAGGCAACTGGCTTGAAATCGCTTTATTTTACAAGTAGAGTACTGTATTAGAGTTAAGTTTATGGGTGCTATAAATTGGTTGCATTTAAATTGGAAATTTTACTTTTTTAGATTAATATGTTAGTTTTTTCTTTTTATATTATATATTTATTGTTTTTTTTATGTACATATCTTGTTTTTATATTATGTATGTTTTAGAACATATTATTAGAATTTAGTTGGTGCTTGCAGCTGTTTTTGTGATTAGGTATAAGAGGTGCAGGTTAGTCTATGATAGTGTCACATATGTGGTTTTAAAATATTGTAATATGGTAATATAAACAAATTGGAAAACATTATAACTTGTGTACACTCCTTATGGTCGTTAACTATTTTGTTGAGATTCATGAAAATATATATTGCTTCTAACATTTTTCGTTTGTTTACATTTTTTTCCCGGTCTATTACTGTTGCATTGTCAAATTTGAATTCATGGTTGGTGATTTTATGAAGTTTTATGAGTGATGTCTCAGTATTATTTTTGTATTTGATTGATTTTTTGTGTTGATCAATTCTAGTTTCAGCAAGTTTTTTGTATGCCCTAAATATTGAAGCTCACATTCGCAAGGAATGGAGTATACTGTTTCCATTGGATTTCTTTACTGTTTATTATGGGTTCTCGGTCTTTGTGATTTGGTATGTATGCTTTGATTTATTTTTTGTAAGGTGTGGTAGTTTTATTTCTGTTATGTTAAAAGTTTTCAAAAAGTTTTTAATTTTTTGGTGAGTTGATGTATGTAAGGGATTGAAAAATAATTGTCTTGTCTTGGTACTTGTACTGTAGTGTTGTGTGTGTTTTGAGAAGTGTTTGTGTTATTCAGATTATATGATTTGTTGGGTGGTATGTTTCTAAATATTATTTATCATGTGTGATGTGAATGCATTTTCTCTTAATATGTTATTAACTTTTATTTTTATTTCTATTTCTTTTAGGTGTGCAGCGTCTGTGAGCTTCACTGCTCGAGTTATTTGATTCTTGGCGGAATTCTTGCCTGTCATTCTCCTGACAATCTCTAAATCTCATCAAACTAAAAACTATTGTATTGTACAAAAACATCAAAAAAAAAACAACATAGAAATATAAAAAATCCTTATGATGCAATAAATAATAAAAACAACAAAAATACAGCAATAATCAGTTCCAACTTATGTAACAAAACTTTCAGTTATTTAAATTATGATAATACACTTAATCAATACAATAGAATAATTAACTAAACTAAAGTACACATCCGAATCAACATAACAAACTTCCTCAGCCTTGGTGAAAACTTTAATATACAGCCTACAAATAAAAAAACAATAAGCAAATCACATAATCAAGCTAACTGCAGACATGGAAAACATCTTACTTAATATTCACACCTCCGATGACCATAAAAACGCAATAAGAAATGCTGCTAATAACACTTTGCAAAACTACACCAACAAATATATAAATAATAAAAGCAAATATTTAAGTTTTTTATTTAAAGTTTTTTTGGACTCAGAAGGGGAAGTATTGTGATCGTGTCAATTTTCTAAATCGAGTTTTCTTTGGATATACATATTTATGAGGTCCCCAAAATCAGAAAAAGTGGTTTTTAGAAAACGTTGGTAGAAATTTAAAAAAGAGTTCTTTTGTTTGACCGAACCTCAAAATCCATTTTCAACATTGAATACACGGTCGTAACGAACATCAAAAACATCTTACTTAATATTCACACCTCCGATGACCATAAAAACGCGATAAAAAATGCTGCTACACTTTGCAAAACTACCCAACAAATGTATAAATAATAAAAGCAAATATTTAAGCTTCAATAATAATCGAACATTAACAGAAATAAATCTTAATAAAATACATTTCAAGATTAATCAAGACGCTCTTGATCCAGACGAAATTTAGAAAAAAGGTTCTAAGTGATGTGTTTTTTTGTATAATTTAGTGCAAAATTTATTATTGTTATGTGTTATAGTTATATCTAGATAATTGGTTGTATTAGTGGTTTCTCTTTCTTGTGTAAATTTAATCTTAGGATGTATGCTATTTAATTTATTGAAAAAAATTCATTTATCTTCTTTGTTAATGATTATTAGTAAGTCGTCTATGTATTTCGGTTAAGTAGTGGTTTTATATTTGTTTCTGTTAAACTGATGGTAACTAATGTTAATTGTTATTATTGAGAAATTTCTTGAGACTTACAGCGTCTTGATTAATCTTGAATCCAGACCGAGAATCCATAATAAACAGTAAAGTAATCGGATATTCCATTCCTTGCGAGTGTGAGCTTTAATATTAGGACATACAAAAAACTTTCTAAAAACTAGAATTGATCAACACAGAAAATCAATCAAATACAAAAATAATACTGAGACATCACTCATAAAACATCATAAAATCACCAACCATGAATTCAAATTTGACAATGCAACAGTAATAGACCGGGAAAAAATTCAAACAAACGAAAAATGTTAGAAGCAATATATATTTTAATGTATCTCTCAACAAAATAGTTAACGACCCTAAGGAGTGTACACAAGTTAAGATGGTTTCCAATCTGTTAAATATTTTAAAATCACATATGTGTCACTATCACTAACCTGCACCTCTTAAACCTAACACAAACACCTGCAAGCACCAACTAAATTCTAATAATATATTCTAAAACATACATAATATAAAAACAAGATATGTACATATAAAAAACAATAAATATATAATATAAAAATATAAAAACTAACATATTAATCTAAAAAAGTAAAATTTCCAATTTAAATGCAACCAATTTATAACACTCATAAACTCAACTCTAATACAGTACTCTACTTGTAAAATAAAGCCATTTCAAGCCAGTTGCGTACCCTCTTGCTGATAGCTAGATATAACTCATAGTACAGTAAGTTAACACTAACTTGGTTAAATTTAACATATGTATAGTAATGATAAAAATATTAATATATGAAAAAACTCCCACACAGGCCTTCAGAAGATACCCAAATTCAAACAAAACAAAAAACCCTTATTGAACAAACAATAAACCATTAGTAAATTTAAAGAACCAAGTGGTACACTTTCATAGCAATACATTTGTACATTATGGACAACAAGAGAATAGTGTAATAAAGAAAAAAATTCATCTATAAACATTGACGCAGAGTAATAACAATCGTACAAGAATTTTTACCAAGTAACATACAGTTACTAAACTCTGCATACAATGTATGAAAAATCGAGGGGAATATTTTCCAACTAAAATATACTGTATAACACTCAACATACAATAAAACAATATCAGGTTGGTATTAACAATTTGTGGACAATTAAAATCAATTAATATATATTTCTTTATAATTGCAAATTTTCATTGTATTTTGTAAAAAAATTTTTTCAGATGTATAACATTGTTATACTTTGAAAATGGCATGTAAAATGCCGAAACGTCAGGAAAACTGAATATATAACGTATAATAATAATAATAATCAAAAGAAAATAAGGCTGTAATAAAAGGTTCACTTTCCAAACAAACCCGGAAAAATCACAAGATTCATGTGATGAAACAGCCAATAAACTACGTACTGTAACGGCATTCCAGTTAAATATTATATGTTTGTAAGTAGGGAATTTTTCCAATTTATGTTTATTTATAAAGTGGGGTTTTTGCAGGTTGAAAGGCACCAAAGTAACAGTTGGGTCCGAGATACCTAATCTACCTCTGCATTTATTTAGGACAAAAGAAATTTCCCACTTTCCCCGGGGTGGACATAGAATATTTAAAAAGTGGACCTTTTTAGGGAGAAGGGTCAGATCAAAATTTATATCGTAAAAAGATTGAAATCTGTGATTAGAAATATCTATGTTACACTAGTGAGTAGTGGAAGTGCACCAAGAAACTCAACCTCCTTCAAGTCAGAAACTGTGTGAAATATGTAAGTTTTATAAAAAGCTATTATTTCTCCCAAATGACAAGACTTTTATATTGTATGATATTTATTTATTTTAGACATAATATTGGTCATTTTAATTCCTCAATGAACCCTTCGTATAAACACATATTTAACGAGATCCCTTTTCAGAATATTTTTATTATAATATAATTATTTTCTGTTTTGAATTAATATTTTCATTAATCCCCCCAGTAAATTATATAATGCATTTCTGGTGGATATTCACCGGAATGCAATATTTCCTGTTTCTAGGAGCAAAGGAAATTTAATAAGAAAGAAATTTAACGCCTACTCATCTCATGCCTTTTCAAGGACATTGTTGTTGGTTCTCCCTTTCAACAACTTATTCCCCACTTGTTGGATGATGCTAAGAGGTTGGATTTGATAAATATGCTAGTCTTGTGATAATTTGAATACATCTACAATTGAATTGTATTTTTGTTTCATCTTTTAAATAATATTATAATTCTATTAGATATATTTTCTTTGTATTTTACAAACAATTCTTTCCATATTTTAGACCATAATATAATTACTTTTCATAATTTCCACTGCCATTATCTTAACAAATCTATTATTATTGTACAACTTCTACTTCCTCTTACTTAAATAATAAGTAAGAGGAAGTATTGTGTGATCGTGCCACATTTTGAAATTGAGTTTTTACCGCGAAATACACGTATTATTTGAGACCGAAGGCGCTACCATACTAAATTATATTAGGGTGCAATGATAAACTTTATTACCTTTTTTTATTGTAAGCCCAATTAAATGCTTATAAACATTGCAGTTACAAAGAACATTTATTTATTAAATTTTATAGTTGCAAGAATGGAAAACCGTGTGAGTGTTTCATATTTATTCTTTTAATTTTTCCATCACCGAACAGTGAGCTATAAAGGCTCCCCTAGGAAGAGAAAATCTAAGGGTAGCACGACTGAATTAGAGCCCGTGATCTCTGCGTAGCTAGTCCAGTAAGCGAACCTCTTAGCTTTTAACTGGTGAATTTAAGATACCGCTTTTACTGTGTTTTTAATTTAAATTATATAGTACTCTTTTTTTTTCCTTCTAGAAATAGAAAGTATTGTATATTGAATTTTCACCGGAAATACACGTTTTGAGATCTACCGAATCTAAAAAAAGTGTTTTTTACAAAATGGTCTGTGTGGATGTTTGTGAAAAGAATATCTCCAAAACGAAATGTTATAGGAAGTTCAAACTTGCTATTCCGTTTAGGTACTACCACCGCCTCAAACAAGAATATTTCGGGCAAAATCCATCAAAAGGAAGTGCCACTTTATTGAACCTTTTTTTTTTCAGTTTTTTTGTGATTTTCTTGAAAACGGTTTAATGATTTTCTTCAAACTTCATTTTAATTAATTGATTTTAATTAATCAGCTACACATTCTAAGGTCTACAACTTTTATTCTACTGACAAAGCCATTTAAGTGTTTTTTTTTGTTTTTTTTTTTTTTTTTTTTGAGGGAGGGATTGGGTTATGTTTTCCTCTAAAATCTTGTCACAGTTAATTGTAAAATTCCACCATCCAAACAATATTGATTAGAAATTTATATTGATAGAAAATTTATACTAATTTTATATTTAAATAATTTTTTTTTATTATTATTATTATATATATATATATTTATTTATTTATTTATTTGCATCTGTACAATATATACATTGGCAAATGTGTATGTACAAGATATTATACAAATTGTGACACTGAACTGGGATCAGTGCTGGAACTTCCTAGGACTTATTATT